>JAQZBX010034735.1:0-14167 GCA_029593785.1 Cabassous unicinctus | reverse complement strand
AAAAACCTATAAAGGTGCTTCAATATATATCTACATACACATTTACTTATGAATAATTTTTTTTCAAAATCTGTGTTGGTTATTTAGTAGTTGAGAAACTACCCCCAAATGCAATAGCTCAAAACAATCACGATTTCATTATTTGCTTATGATTCTATTGGGCTGGCTGTGCTTGGAGGGATCAGCTTGTTCCTGTTCCATCTGGTGTCATATGGGGCGTTTCAAATGGATGGGGGCTGCTGGGATGGCTTGACTTGTGTCCTAAGTCTGAGTGAGCCTCTATTCTCGAGGTCTGCAGGATTCCTCATTTGTCTTCTTGTGACCTCTTCACATGGTTAGTTAGCTTGTGTTTCCTCACACCATGGTGATCTCAGTTTAGTTGGGCTTTCCAGAGCACACAAAGTTAATTGCCAGGCACTCTCAAATGTAGGCCTTATATTGGCACTGTGCCACTTTCATTGCATTCTTTTGGTTAAGGCAGGTCACAAGGATCCAGCCCAGATCCAATGTGGGAGGTAACTCCACAAGGGTGTGAATACTGAAGACAAGGTTCATTGGGGGCCATCTTTGGAGGCTAGCTACCACATCAATGTTTATAAAAGAAATTCCATAAACACTAAACTAAGTCTATTCCCTACCAACTAACCCAAAGCAAAAGATGCTAAATGTACTCTTTCACTATACAAATGTCTACAAATCTTTCTGATTTTTCCATGATCTCTCCCAAATATGCCTCATCCAAATTGTTTCAGCACTGCAGTGTCTTCATTAGGCACCTGCATGAGTCTCATCTAAAATTCCCAGAAGTTTGAATTGCAAAAAGCAGACTAATTAAGACATAAATTACTTATGTACTTGCATAGTGATTTTGGTGGTAGATGACAACTGTGGTTAATAATACAAATACAAGAATGTTCTCTATTACAAGGTGTTAAGAATATGGTCGATACATGGGAAAATACAACTAATGTAACTCATAGACTATAGTTAACAGTAATATTGTAATATTTTTGTAGCAAAGGCAAAGAAGGTACTATATTAATTTTTTTAAAATGTAGTAAAGAGAATTTCAGACCAAAGGACAGTCTGTTAAATTAGAACTGTTGACTTTGTGATAACTTACTTTATGACTTTATTCTTCTCATTTTGCTACAAGTTGTAAAAACTCCACCAAGTACTTCCGCTGGTTGTTGACTAGAAGTTTGGAAACTTCTAGTCAAGCCAGTGATAATGAATACTGTCAAAGTCCTTTTTACTCAAAATCTCACTAAAATCATATGCTCACATCACAAATTCCATAAATCTTTTACAAGGATTTAAATATGTAAATGCAAATAATACAATTGTGAAATATTTGTTCCTGGAGTCAGACTGCCTCTTTACTATTCTGGGTCTGCCACCTTGGTAAGCTGTGTCATGACTTTCAGCAAGTAACAGTCTTTTTTGCACCTTAGTTTTCCCATCTGGTATAACCACAGCAAAGTTCTTTTTAAAGTTTTAAGGAGCTACTATGTATAAAGTGCATGGAGTAGTGCATAGCACATGCTAAACACTCAGTATGTATAATTGATATAATATTCTTATTATATTTATACATAGTATCAGTATTTTGTCATTGCACTTAGGATCTCAAATATCCATAATGTTTTTGAAGAGATTAGTCACAATCAGACAAAAGAATTTTAAAGTTGGATGGGAACTTTGATGTCATATGATTCCACTCTATTCCACTGTTAAAAAGAAAACATTGAAATAGAGTCCATTTATTTTATGGTAAAAGACAATTAGCAGTGTGTTAAAATCATCAGACTAGCCTTGTAAATATATATAAGCCCCACATATATTTCCAGTAGTTTTGTCAGATTGGTTATCCATCCCACTTACATATTTATCAGTGCCACTCATTTTTTGTCATAGCTGCTTAACACCTTTTCATATAGGTCCACATGAAAATCAACATAATGCTCACAGTTCTCAGAGAAACAACAAAATTCCTAAGAATACCTAAAAATGGTAATAAAAGAGGACATGCAGGGTTTAGGAAATTTATTTTCGGGCAATTGCCAGATTTATTTTAAGCCCTATGCTTAAAAATAATTCTAATTCACATGACTGACTTAAAATACTGGAGCCAAGGAAAGTCACTGTAAAAGCATTTAATGAAACACCTGAATTTCGTTTAGTCTCCCTTGCTATGATTTTTGCGAAGATTTACTTTCTATCTTGGTTTATACAGGGCATTTTATACCTAAATAATTCTTAGGTACCTAATAAAATGAAAACAGAAATAGACATTTTTCAAACAATGTAACATTTTTGTAACTCCTGACTCAGATGCTGCCCAGTGCTCTTTACAGAAAAAGACAATTGGTTCATCTGTAGCACTGTCCAGTGTGGGATAAAACATCCACGTTTTCTATTTTCAGTCATCCTTATTTGACTTAATAGCAAAAATAAAGGTTGATTAAAAATAAATTAGGGTAGATTTACTGCTTAAGCAGCAAAGAACATTACTTTATCAGCAGGTTGAGTAACAAGTCTTTCTCCCTTACACACAACCACAATCAATGAAGCAACTGAGGAAATGCCCATTAATTTTATGTTCTACATTGGTCTTGGTAAAATCTAAATCTCACTGGACGTTTTGAAGTTGACATGGCAGCATTACACATCGAAGTGAACTACAGTGGGGTTATTAACGGAGTGACAACACTGGTATGCACGACTTAAAAATAGTTTTTTTCTCCTATGAAACTTTTTTTCTTTTAAAAATTAAATTGAGCTTGATTTCTACTGAATGCATCTTCCGGAGTCAGTATTTTAATGTTCCCCTGACACACAGGCTCGGCTTGGGAGGGATGAGTACTGAATTGCTTCGTGATTTCCACACTGCGTTGTAGACGGCTAGTGGGGCTCACGGAGGGCAAATGATGAAGTACTTTTGAGAAACAAACTCCACCGGGGCTAAAATACTGGTGCCCGCAGACGAAAAAGCATCTTGCATCAAAAAGAACCTACCTCCGTAATTACAGTAACAAAAATAACAAGCGCCCTTTCTTTCTTGTCAGAATTCTCCGGACGGGCTGTAGCCCAGAGGAAGAAGAGATGGAGTAGCTGCCAGGACAGAGGCCGCGAGAGTTCCGCCTCCGCCCAGACCGCCGCGGCTGCTCCGGAGTCCTGCGCGGCTCCGCAGGGCCGGTGGGGCCGAGGGCGGAGCCGAAGCCGCACCCTCACGGCTCCTCCCCGCTGCCGCCCTCCAGACCCGCGCGCCGGGCCTCGGCTGCCCCGCCCCCCCGCGCGGCCCGGCACCGCCCAGCGAGGGCGTAGTCGTGTGCGCGCGCGCGGGGCGCGGGACTGGTTCCCCTTCCCAACAGCCGCATTGTGCATGCGCAGTCCGCGCCGGCGGTCTCCGTTTGTTTGAACAGGAAGGCGGACATATTAGTCCCTCACGGCCCCCCCTCGCCCCACCCCCCCAGGCATTCGCCGCCGCGACTCGCCCTTTCCCCGGCCGGGACCGCAGCCCCTCCCAGAAGCTCCCCCATCAGCAGCCGTCGGGACCAGACTTCGTCTTCCTCAGCGTCTGCTCTCCAGCCTTTCCTCTCTGCTAAATTCCCGTTGGGCACCGACCTCACCCTGTCTGCCCCGCCGGACACCGCGGCAGTAGCCCCAGCAGCGACCGGCCAAAATGAGAGAGTGAGCTGTCCCGAGGGGACCAGCTGTCGGCCGAGACGGATCGGGGCGTCGGGCCGGGCCAAGCCGAGCCGGGGATGCGGGGCTAGATCGCCTACGGCGCCTCAGAACGGAGCGGGCCCGGCGGTGGCCCAGGCGGCGGCGGCGGCAGCTGGCACAGCTCCTCACCCGCCCTTCGCTTTCCCTTTTCCTCTTCTCCCTCCCCTGCTGCCAGTAGGGAGTCTCCACCCTGCTTCTCTTTCTCTCGCCCCTCCTGGCATCTCGGGACGGGGAACCCTCCATGGCGAAGGCGACCGGGGCCCGCTAGGCTGAAGCGTTTCGCCGGAGCGACGAGGCTGGTGGCGACGGCGCTGTCGACTGTCGTGAGGGGCTACCGGGTGGGATGCGACTTTGGGCGTCCGAGCGGCTGTGGGTCGCTGTTGCCCCCAGCCCGGGGTCCGGAGAGTGGAGATCCCCTCAGTGAGGGGAAGGAGGGGGAACCGGGCGCACCTGGTGACCCTGAGGTTCCGGCTCCTCCGCCCCGCGGCTGCGAACCCATCGCGGAGGAAGTTGGTTGAAATCGCTTTCCGCTGCTGGTGCTGGTACAAGGGTATTGTCACAGTAGCGCACCATGTCGACTGGGGACAGTTTTGAGACTCGGTTTGAAAAAATCGACAACCTGCTGCGGGATCCCAAATCGGAAGTGAACTCGGATTGTTTGCTGGTGAGTAGCACCTTTCCGTTCTGCTTGTCGGTGAGTTCTGAGGGCATTGCCCTGCGCTCTCTTTCAGTCTGGTCATCAGCAAAAGAAAGTTTTAAAGTGTGTGCACTATCATCTCGGGAAAAAGCAGATTTCTGTTAACCGAAGAATTTTAGAGTACCGGTCAGATCTTACGGCGCGGACCTGTTTGTCGTTTGACTGGCTCTGTACTCATTACTCCCTGAACTTTTAGCGCTGACTCGGTTCATTAGTACACAAAAGATACTTACAAACTACTTTTGCAGGTATCGTATAAAGAAGTTTTCAGGTCAGAGTTATTACTAAGTATATAAATAGTTTCTGGAATGGCGATCTTAGTAATATTAATCTTACTGATTGGTTTGACAGTAATGGAAAAATTTAGCTCCCAAAGGTTTTTTTTTTTCTTTCTTTTTTTTCTTTTTTCTTTTTACACTTGGAAGTGACAATGGAGAATTAATATTGAAGTTGTTTTTAAGCCAAAATGTCCTAAAATGTGATATCTTGACTTTGAAGGAACTGTCTGCTGAACTATTAAGTGTACAAACAGGTCAGTTATCACAGTATTAACTTCTTTGACGTTATTGTTGATTACAAAAGGACCACACAGGTATCTTCTTATAAGTGCCTTTTTCGGTGGAGGTGTCTTCACCATTGTCACTTTTTAAACATTCTAAAGAAGTTTCTATGACATGAAAAGCCAAAATCCCATTTAAAAAATCTTTCAGTGGTTGATAGCATATAAAAATATCTGTAAATAATTGGAGTTTTGAAGTTTTCTCAGTTTTCCCTAGTACTGATAGTTGCAAATTCTGTTTTTAATGAGTTTTTATTTTATTGAACAACTAAAAGTTATATAATAATTCTATTTTAGTCCAAAACCACATAATCTCTAAAATTTCAGGGAGTATATCTATATATAGGATTCTACAACTGTCTTCAGAGAATTAATATTAGAAATAATACACAGTATTTGGGATTAAACTTAAGTGAATAAAATAATACAATTCAGAGAAAGATACCATTTTAAAACCTGGAAGTTATGTAGGTTGCTTAAAATTAACATGCAGTTCAGTTACACTAAATACCTGAAAATACGATTTTTTAAATATATATTTTTTATTGGAGAAGTGAGGTTACAAAACAATCATACATAATATGTTGAATTCCCATACAACACCCCTCCACCAACACCTTGCATTGTTGTGGAACATTAGTTACAGATTATGAAAGAACATCATCAGACTATTACCACTAACTATGGTCCCAGCTTATATTTGGTTTGTTTTTTCCATACACCCTCTATTATTAACACCATGTATTTGTGTTGTACATTGATTATAGTTCATGAGAGAACACTCTTATGTTTGTACTGTTAACCACAGTCCATCTTCCATCACATGGTTCACTGTGTTATACAGTCCCAGTCCCATTCCTTGTAGAATCTATACTTTTAAATATATGGTAAAAGTATAGTTTTACAAGACAGTTTCTCCCCTACGCTTTCATCATTATTTTAAGCATCCCTAACTATGAAATAAGAGCTTGTAACGTCTCACCCACATTATGGATGCTCTTTAAACTGAGAAACAGCAAGGAATATTTGTTAATATAATTTAAAACATTTTACTGAATGAGAGAAGTTTTACTGAATTAGAGCACATCTTCTAATAGGGATTTCCAAAGTTTTTAAGAAGTGTAATTCTCCTTATAATTATTATTATTATTTTTTAAGGAGGCACCAGAGTTTGAACCCAGGACCTTGTACATGAGAAGCAGGCACTCAAACACCACACTACACCCGTTTCCTCTCTTAATTTTTACACAATTTCCATATATTTTTTATTTTTACTTTACCTTTTGATCTCTATGAAGTAATGTTACAGGGAGAGTTTAGTAACTTTTTTTTTCTTTAGTTGTCTTATAGCCTCTTCCCATATCTTCATTTGGTAGGAACCTCAGCAAATACTGAGATGTGGAGGATGTAAGGAAATATGTATCATTGACTCCTTCCTCAAAAAAACCTTCTATGTATTTAAGAAAACAAGACCTAATCTCACACATCTACACAAAAATAAAGCAAAATGTTTCACAGATTGAGAAAGTATGTGATAAGTTTTAAATGATTGGTTTAGGTAATATTTCTTGAAAATTGAAAAGAAGAAATCACTGTGAGTTGAGAGAGCTTGAGTATGCTTGAATATGAAGGATGGATAGGATTTGGAGAGTATTGGGAAGGTGGGGAGAGGAGTATAAAGGATAAGGGGTAGAGACATGTCTGGCTATGACATGTTTAGGGAACAGAAAGCTAGATTGGGGTTGGGTTGTGGAAGATTCAATTGCTAGGCTAAAGATTTTAGATTTTCTTCAGTATGTTGTAGCCATGAATGAAGAAGATGAATCTGCTAGTTGTGTGTGCAGGATGGATTAGTGTGGAAAGAGACAGGATATGGGATGATATTGGGGATTTTAAAAACATTATTGTAATGGTCCAGAAATGATAGAAACCCAAAATTGGGACATGAGAATGGGGGAGGAAGATTTGATAGAACTTGACTGGCAGAATTGGGATGGAGAAGGGAAACCAAAGAGAAAGGGAATAGTCAGATAATTCTAAAATTTTAAACCTGTATTATAGGAAAAATGGTGAAAACAGCAAAGTCAGGATTGGAAGAATAGGCCTTATGCTTATATTCAATTTTAGGTTTATTGTATTTGATGGCATAGTGAGACAGCCATGAAGAAATGACCTATAGACTACTGGAGATATGAAACTGAACTCATAATTAAAGATTATGACTTGGGAATTATTTGCATAGAAGTACAAGTTGAAACTGATAGAGGGAGAAATTGTAGAGAGGCAACAGAGGGTAAAAGATGAATGTTGATCAAAGAACAGTCAAGCAAGTAGGCAGTCAAGGCCTTTCAGAGTTAGGAGAGCCAGTTATTATGGAGCCCAAGACTTTTAAAAGAACATTTTGAAAAGGAAAAAAAATAGTCAATAGATTGGTTAACTTTTTCCCCATGTAATCTTCGTCCTTTTTTCTTTTTAGTTCCACAACTATTTTTTGACAGCTGTTATTGAAATTGTATTACCATACTAATCTAAACTTGATAAAAATTGAGTTTTTTTTTGGACATCAGTAGTCGTCTTTCCAGTTTTGTAGTGTCTATTTCTGCATGATATTTTGTGTTTATCATTGAGTATTCCTTAATTTATGTCTGCCATTCAAAATGAATCAGGTAACTTGACATTTTTCAGTGAGTCTGTCCTTATTCCCTATCTGGACTATATCATGTTTTATAAGCACAATGCCACTTTGACTTTGATTGCCTTTCTCTTTATTTTGGCCCCTGTTTATTTAATTGATACTTACAGAGTATATATATGCCAAATCTTCTAGATTTTTTTTGGAATCTCAAAAAATAAAGTTGTCAAATTATGTTTATTTTCCACCTCCATGACTAGATCCACTCTAGAAATGGAAGTTCTAAATCTTTTGGTTTCAGAACACTTTGTGGGCAAATGCTTTTTTTAAAACCACCTTACCCATAAAACAGCTTTTTTGTTGCAATACTAATAATGAACATTAGTAGTTCTAAAATCATGTAGCTGGAAGAAGCCCTAATAAATGGCTGATAAAGGGCTATCCAACTTTTCCTTGAACACTTCTAATTTTTTAAGGGACTAAATGAGCCCATTTTTCATATTATAAATAGTGTTATAAATATAAATGCTAAACTAGTCTGCAGATATTAAGTTAATATGAAAACCATTCACTTTTTTCCTAGATCATTCAAATTACTCATCCTTGTTTTTCTGTAAGTCAGATTCTTTCCAGTGGTTATCTTTCTTACTGTCTACATTATACTTTATAATGAGCTATTTTCTTTTTTTCAACTTCCTTACTGTAGAATTAATTTATCTAGAGCTTGTATCTAGAGCTTGTATCTAGAGCTTGTAACATTTTCTTAATACTTTTGTGTACCTCTGAAAACAGAATAAGGGATAGAGTTTGTCTGTTTAATTTTTCTAGAGGAAAAATGCCCGTGATTCCTAAATTCCTAATTAAAAATAAAAAAACACAGGGAAGGGAGGGTTAGGGATACATTTATCTTGAAGTTTGATGTGCATTTCATGAAAATACAGCTATCTTGTCTGTAGCTTATTTAACACACTGCTTCAAGATGCCAGTTTACAAGAGCATGGCCTTTCGTTCCTGTTTTCCTTTAGCTGGTAGAGGTGTAGCAATGAGGGGGTGCAGGGAAGAGAAAGGAACCAATATTAGTTGAATAGTACATACCAGATTCTAACATTGTGCTGTCCCCTTTATACATATTTGTTACTACCATTTCTTATTTTTCAGTTTTTCAGAATGTGGAAGGCAAATGTAAATGAATTTTCAGGTGTTAATCATTGAGTTTTTCTTACTTTAAATTCTGTTTTTCCTAGGTTTCTTTGGTCCAGTGGTTTTCTGTTTTTTGTTTTTTTTTTTCTTTTTTTTTTCTTTTTCATTGTTGACTTCTCTTTCTCTCTGTATCAGTCTTTGACCTATAGTACTTATCTTTCTCTTCACTCTCTTGGATAATTCATCCATTTTTACATCTTCAACTACTATTATCTCTATGCCTATGATATCTAAATCTTTAATTTTAGTCTTTTATCTGATTTCAACTCTTAAATATCTGAATACCTACTGACATCTGTACTTGGATGTCATGTTATCACTCAAATTCTTCATATTTCATAATAAGCTTTCTCTCATGTACTTAACTGTTTTGCCATTAGCAACACTACTATCCCTGTCACTCAAGTGAAATTTTTGTTGTGAACTTTACAGCATCTTAGGCCACGCATGTGCCATATTACTCTTGTATTATTACAAATTTTTAGCTAGCATTCCTGATTCTGGATTATTGCTGTGTAATCCCTGTGTACACATGCCAGTTAAATTGATCATATATGGGGTTATGTTACTGTTGGTGGAATGAAAAGATCTGAGGTCATGAAATCTTTGATCATTAAAGTCTGCTAGTGTTCATAATTTGTGAGTAATGGGTATTACCAATATCTGTTGCATATCTGGTTAGTTTGGACCAGACCAGACTGTTTTGGTGTTCATACATTGCAAGAACTTTTTTAAAAAAGCACATTGCTCTCCTAACTCATTCATGCATTCAGCAAATCTTTGTGTAGGGTTCAAATCTAGGCTCTGCCATATACTTGCTGAATGATTTTAGGTGAGTTATTTTCACCTCTTAAAGCTTATTTCATATTCAGGAAAATGGGGCCATAATAGTATTAGATTGTTGTAAGGATTAAATTAAATAATATAGATAAAGCAATTATCATGGTATTTTGTATTTAATAAGCATTTGATAATTGATAGCAATTATTATTGTCATATTTATAGTATTCCTGTTGTCTGCTAGTCACTGTGCATGGGCTGGAAGTTGATATTTATTGTCTTCTCTAAGTGCAGAGTAATTTATTTGGTACCTTAAGCCATGCCTGTTAATTCATAATCCAGTTTTGCTTTATTGAAGTTTCTAAAGCGTCAGAATCAATTGTAACTGAAAATGGAGACATTTAGATGGGATACAATAGAATAGGGAGGAGGGAGTTTTAGAAACCATTTATTTATTTAGTCATGATTTATAACATACCTACTTTGTGCCAAGAGTTTGGAATGCTGTGAAAGGCAATTGGGAGCTACTCATAGTTTGTGGAGATTTAGTTATCTTGTTCCCTTTATGTATCTTTTATAGTTTCAGTGTGCAAGGCCTTCTTGCACTATAAGCACTCTGTGGGTATATAGAGAGGTGCCCAGAGTAACAGCTGAGACATGAATTGGACCATTCATCAACATTTCTTGAGTCAGAAATGTTTTTAATCTAGAAGAAGGAACCACATATAAAATTTTGTAATGAGCAAAGGATAAATTCTCAGTTTCAGATTAGACTTTGTATAGCTTTACAGTTTAGTTTTATTTCATGATTATGTTTTGGTATTGTGCATATATGGTGAAAACTAGAGACTATTATGTAATATTTGAGAAAAGCCTACAAATCAAGAAATAATACACATGGAATTCTCTCACTGAATAATCCAATAGCCCCATAAGGGTACATCCACTTAGTTTAAGTCCAGGTCATAGCTGATGGATACCACACAAATGTATGTACAAGAAGATGAATAAATAGTACTGTATTTCATGATGGCTAATATTGATTTATTTTTGAGTATCTTACCAGCATGCTTTAGTGAAAGAAATACTGGACTGGAAATTCAGAGCCTTGTTTTACCATTAAACTCTTCTGTGCAACCACGTAAATCTTTTTTCTTATCTGGGCTTCAGTTTCACCATTTGTAGAATGAAGAGTTGGACCAGATAATTGCTAATGTCCTTTGGGTCTCTGAAAATTCTGAGTCTTTGTTCATTATACTTCAAGAAAAAGTTTTTAAAAATTGTGTCGTTTTACTGATAAATAAAATTAAGAAGTTAAATGATGTTGAGGTAGAAATATAAGAATAGGAAGAATAGGAACCATCAGTGCTAGTTTTGGAACTAATTCCAGATAGCCTTGGAAGATCATCCTATATTTTGTTATATTTGGTGCTTACTGTCTTTTGAATTAGTGACTTGTTTTCATAACTGTTGGGATTTGTACTTTTTGAAAAGAGAAAGTAGAAATTAAGTTACTCATTTGTATATCCCCTAAAAGGTTCATATGTAGTTTACTTTTCTAATATACATGCCCTCCCTGTTTGGGATTGTGAAATATAGAATACATTTTTATTATAGTTTCTAAACAATCAGTAGAAAGTTAGAGGCTCAAATTATATCCAAAGTCTGATTTCACAAAGAGGTGAGAGGTTGTCTTTTACTTGTGTCACATTTTAAAAGGTAAGCCAACCTTTTAAAGCCATACTTCCTGTACTTACTGACTTTTGGCAAGAACTTGACATTTTATCTCAGATCATTTACTGAAACTAATTTTGATACAGTGAATCTTTTTTTTTTTCTTGGCTATTATGCATTCATTCAACAAATGTTTATTTGGTGTATATTGTTTGCTAGGCTCTCTGATAGGCATTGGGGACACCATGGTGAATAAAAATGAATATGGTGCTCACTGTCATGGAATTTGTAGTCTCAGGAAAAGGATTAATTTTGAGCACATATATGGGGAGTAAGGCTTGAAGGGGAGGTAAGTGATATGATCATGCCTTTCCATGAAGGTTTCGGATTTATTTAAAGATTTGTGGTAAAGTAGTTTAAGTTATAATTTTCAGATATAAGTCTGTAGATTGTATCAGATTCACTTGAGGAACTTGTTAAAAATGGAATTTGGACCCATGCCCAGACAAACAAAACAAGAATTTTTAGGGATGAGTCCTAGGATTCTGCATGAAATCTGGATTCTTAGATACACTCAAGTTTGAGAACTCTTGTTATAGTGGAAAGAAAGAACATGGATTTTTTTTTTTTTGGCAACTTTGTAATGAAAATTTTCAAATATACACAGCAGTAAGGAAAATGATATACTGAATCCCCAATACCCATATACTGCAGTTTGAAAATTTTGTCACACTTCCTTCATTAACCATCCTTTTTCTTGCCGAAATTTTAAAATTCTGGACATTGTCGTTTCACTCTTACACACTTTGATAAACATCTCTAAAAACACAAAAGACAGGGAGGCGGGTATGGCTCGGTGGATAGAGCCCCCGTTTACCATATGGGAGGACCCGGGTTCGCTTCCCGAGGCCTCCTTGTGAGGGCACGCCGGCACTGAGCAGTGCGGTGGGCTGATGCAGCAACCTCATGGCAGGAAGCGGGTGTGGCTCAATGGATAGAGCACCCGTTTACCATATGAGAGGCCCCTGGTTCGATTCCCAGGGCCTCCTTGTGAGGGCAGGCCGGCTCGCGTGGCGCCATGGGCTGATGCGGCAAGACCTCACAGCAAGGGGGAGATAAGCAGACACAGAGAAGACACGCAGCGAATGGACACAGAAACACAAGCAACAAGGGGGGGATAAATAAAAAACAACAACAACAACAACAACAACAACAAAAAAAACCCCACAAAAGACAATTTCTTACATAGCCACGGTGGCCATTATCATACATAACAGAATTAAAGCTCCTTGTTTATATTAATTCCCAGTTTAAATTCAAATTTCTCTGATTGTCTAATATAATCTTCTTTTAAAACAAATTAATTTTATATATACATATTAATAAAGGATACAATTCATCCAAAGTGTACAATCAATGGTATTTGGGATAATCACATAGTTGTACATTTATCACTTCAATCATTATTAGAGCATTTTCATTATTTCAGTAATAATGTTAATTATAAACAAAGACAAACAAGAAAATTCTTCACCTTTCAATCTCTGTATGCTTCCCGTGCTGTACATAGCTGCTGTTTCTGGCTAGCCTTGCACATTTATTTATGTATTTATTTATTAAGCAGTTTTATTGTGATATATTCACATACCATACCATCTAGCCAAAGTATATAATCAGTGGCTTTTAGTATAATCACAATGTTGTGCATTCATCATCACAGAAAAATTTTAGAACAACTTCTTACTCCAAAAAGAAGAACTCCAGTTTTGCACCACCAGGCAGATTGGGTCAGACTTAGCATGCTTCCAGTATGTGTATGAGAATTACTCTGCTTCCTCCAGAACTGGGAGCTTAGGCTGGTTCTGCACCAAGCCAATGAAAGGGTGGGGGATGGGCCAGCCAAGGTGCCACAAACTCCTACCGCTTTTAAGTTGCCTTTTCTTGATTTGGTGCTTGCGTTGTTACTGCAGTCCTTTAACTGTGTTCTGGAGCTTTGAGAAAGATGTTTCTGCCAGTTCTTGCTGGTTGTTCAAAGCTTCTGTGGGGTGGTGGAGCCCTGAAGCTTCTCTGCCATCTTGATTGGGGCATGGCCTCTTCTAAGATTTTAAAAACTCATCCCTTAAACCCCCACTCCTCATCCCCCTCCACCACCCCATCACCACTTTATGTACATTCTCTGTCACATTGAAGAACATGGGTTTTTTTTTTTAGTTAGGAATAAATGACTTTGCTATTTATCTGCCTTTGGTCCTTGGACAGTTTACTAAACCATTATGATATCCAGTTATCTCATCTCTCAAATGGGGATGATGATACCTACCTTATGCCTTATACTATTGTGAGGATTTAATGACATAAGCAGAATTGCCTTTGCAAGTACCTCTCAACCTAGTAGATACTTATTATTGGTTTCCAAGGATGTGGGTATGGTATTGTGAAAAGAAAAACTGAACTGGGCCTCAGAAGCCCTGAATTCTACTCTTGACTCTTGTCAACTAGTTGTATGACCTTGGACAGATCATATCCAGTCTCTGAACCTTGGCTTTCTTTAGGAATATAATACTCATTTATCAATTGAAATCATCTCCAAATTAATTTGTCTTTAGATATGAGTTTATTTAAATTCCCAAATTTATTAGTAAATGCATTTTAGATACATGCCTTCTGTTTGTTCTTTCATTGATGGCTAGAATTTTACTACTTCAATAACAATAGAAAATTGAAAATGTTTCTCTGATTTTTATCATCCACCCTAAAAGTGTTTGCTCATCTCCTGCTAATTGTATTTCCTCTGCTCGTTTCTAGTAGGTACATAGTCATGATTTTGAATCCTACCCAGCTCAGTTACTTATTGGCCTTGTGACTAGGCAAAGTTCTAAAAAAAAAAAAAAAAAAA
>JAQZBX010034734.1:0-24871 GCA_029593785.1 Cabassous unicinctus | reverse complement strand
TTTTGCACTTAAAATGATGTTGTCAAGAAGGTGAAATGCAGCCTACTCAATGGGAGAAAATATTTGGAAACTGCATATCCTAAAATGGCTTGATTCCCTTATATTAATATAAAAAGATCATGCAACTCAACAATAAAAAGGTAAGCAACCCAATCAAAAAATGGGCAAAAGGCCTGAATAGACATTTCTCCAAAGAAGAAATGCAAATAGCCAAAAAGCACATGAAAATATGTTCAAAATCACTAGCTATTATGGAAATGCAGATCAAAACTACAATGAGATGTAATTTCATGCCTTATAGAATAGCCATTATTAAAAAAAGAAAGAAAGAAAGAAAGAAATCACTACAAGTGCTGGAGAGGATGGTGGAGGATGTGGAAAAGTAGAGGCACTTCTCCACTGTTGGTAGGAATGTAAAACGCTGCAGCCTCTATGGAAGACAGTTTGGCAGTTTCTCAGGAAGCTAAATATAGAACTGCCATATGATCTGGCAATCCCACTACTAGTAATACATTCAGAAGAAATGAAAGCAGAGAAGCAAACAGACAATTTGCACACCAATATTCATTGCGGCTTTATTCACAATTGCTAAAAGATGGTAACAACCAAAGTGTCTGTCAACTGATGAATGGCTAAAAAAATGTGGTATATACATATGATGGAACACTATGCAGCTATAAGAAGTAAAGAAGTTGGAATGCATATGACAACATGGATGAACCCTGAGGACATTATGTTGAGTGAAGTAAGTCAGACACAATAGGACAGATATTGTATGGTATCACTAATATGAAATAAATATGCTGAGTAAACTCATAGAGTTAAACTTTAGAGTATAGGTCACTAAAAGATAGAATGAGTGTTGAGAAGGAGGAGCTGATGCTTAATGTATGCAGAATTATTTATAAGGTTGTAATGGAGGAAATGGAAAGAGTTGATGGCAAAGCACTATAGTGAGTATAACTATCACTACTTATGTATAAAGGTGATGGTGGTTGAAAGGGGTAGCCTAGGATTGTAAATGTCAATTGAAAGAAAACTAGAGGATAATCTTGGGACCATATAACAAAGTTAACTCATAGTGTTTGAAGGTTGTTAATAGTGCAAATACAAGAATGATCTTCTATGAATTAGAACAAATGTATGTTATTTGTTAAGAATATGATGATACATGGAAAAATGCAACTAATGCAATTCGTTGTCTATATGTAACAGTAATTCTGTAATATTTCTGCAGTAATGGCAAAGAAGATACTGTATCAATGTGAAGGGTCAACAATAGTGGGGGCTATATAAGGGTTTGGGATTCTTCCTCTTGGAGCTATGAAAACATTCTAAAATTGACTGAGGTGATAACAGCACAACTTTATATTGAAACTGACAGCCACTGAGTGCACACTTTGGAAGGATTATACAAGGCATTGGACTGTATACCACGGTAAACCCTATGGTGGATGATGGACTGCAGTTATCATTAAAAATATGAGAATGTCCTCACATGAACTATGTATTAGTCAGCCAAAGGGGTGCTGGTGCAAAATACCAGAAATCTGTTGGCTTTTATAAAGGGTATTTATTTGGGGTAGAAGCTTACAGTTACCAGGCCGTAAAGTGTAAGTTACTTCCCTCACTAAAGTCTGTTGCCATGTGTTGGGGCAAGATGGCTGCCGACATTTGCCAAGAGTTCAGGCTTCCTGGGTTTCTCTCTTTCTGGGGCTTGTTTCTTTCCAGGCTCAGCTGCCCTGCTGTCTCCACAAGGCCAGCTATAGACTATCAGGAAACCGGCTCTGTGTCTCTCCCCAGGGCTCAATTCTCTCTGGGCACAGCTGCTCTGCTTCTCTGTGTACTTAGTTCCTGGGGCTCTAGCATTAAAACTCCAGCATCAAAATTCCAACCTCCCTTCTCTGCGTTGCAGTTTTTCTGTGAGTCCCCACCCACCAAGGGGGCAGGGGCTCAACATCCTACTGATATGGCCCAATCAAGGCCTTAATCATTATTTAATTAAGTAAACCTCTGAATCCAGTATAAACTAATATGCCCAGAGGAGAAGACCAGTTCACAAACATAATCCAATATATATTTTTGGAATTCACAAATAATGCCAAACTGCTACAAATTATAACAAATATATAATACTAACAGATGGTATTAATAATAGGGTGGCTTGTGGGGGAAATACACCAAATGTAAACTGTAGGCTATAGTTAGCAGTAATATTTTGATGATTTTCTTTCATCATTTTTAACAAATGTTCCACAATGATGCAAGGTGTTAATGGTAGGATGATATATGGGGATCCTGTATTTATGTATGATTTTTTGGGTAAACTCACAATTTCTCTAATAAACAAAAACTAAAGAAAGAATGAAATATGTTGAAACAGAATTGAGTTAATAATATTCTGAATCGGGAAGCAGATGTGGCTCAAGCGATTGACCTCCCGTCTACCAAATAGAAGGTCCAGGGTTCAATTCCTGGGGCCTCCTGGTGAAGGAAAGCTGGCCCGCACAGTGAGCTGGCCCAAGCTGAAGGCTGGCCTGCGTAGGAATGCTGGCCCCCATGGAGTGCTGGCCCGAGCAGAAAGCTGGCACAACAAAATGATGCTACTAAAAGAGACACATATGAGATACAATAAGAGACACAGCGGACTAGGGAGCTGAGGTAGTGCAAGAGATTGAGCACCTTTCTCCCACTCTATAAGGTCCCAGGATCAGTTCCCGGTGCTGCCTAAAGAGAAGACAAGCAGACACAGAAGAACACGTAGCGAATGGACACAGAAAGCCGACAGCGAGCACAAAAACAATGGGGGAGAGGGGAGGAGAAATAAATCTTTAAAAAATAATAATATTCTTGAAACTATAATCAGCTCTTTGAATTATTCTCAATTTTTAAAAGAGGCATTTCAAACACTTAATTTGAAGATATATGAATGTATTCTTTTTTAACAAGATATATGCAGGGAATATTTTTAAAGCTAAGTAGCTCTTGAAATAAATGGAAAAGTGAATTGCATATAATAAATGGTAAAGCAGGCCGAGATGTGTCCTTTTTTCTGACGGTTAATCAATATTTAAAGTTTTGGGAAGCGGGTGTGGCTCAATCGATAGAGCTCCCGCTTACCATATGAGAGCAGGCTGGCCCGCGCGGCGTGGTGGGCTGATGCAGCAGGACCTCACAGCAAGGGGGAAATAAGCAGACACGGGAAAAACACACAGCAAATGGACACAGCAAACACAAGCAGCAAGGGGGGGAATAAATAAATAAATAAATAAATCTTAAAAAAAAAAAAATCTAAAGTTTTGCTACATATTCTAGATCTGCATGTCTTTTATACAGAATGGAAGTCAATGTGTTCTTACCCTTTATATAGGATGGAAGTAAATATATTCTGATTAGGTCTATTTAAAAATATACCTGAGTCAGACTTGAGGTTTATACAAGTTCAGCATTAGTGTTTTTAAAAGAGATCTTCCCTCTCAGGCCACTAGCAACCGTCTCAAGCTGTCAGGGTTCACCAATCAATCACTTGCAGCCTGACCTCCACAGGAAAGGTACCCGGCTGTGGGGAAAAAAAATAAAGAATAAAAAAATTAAAATAACAAATATAAAATAACAAATAAAAAAACCTAAAAAATCTCAGTCTATTAAGTTCACTGTCACGAGGATGCTTTTCCCTCAACTCCCATTTCACCAGGGAGCCGGCTGGGTGCCTGACAACCTGCTGGATTGCTCTATCATGGTCTGTTTTATTTTTTCCTTCAGTTGGTACCGGGACCTGGTATAAGTGAGGCAGCCATTTAACTACTGAGCTACATCCACTCCACCAGTTAATTAGGCTTCTGAAAGCTCTTTGCATACCTCTGCCCATCCTCTTTTCCCTTTCCCATAGATAAAAATAGGACCATTTAATAAAGAATAAAGGGTTGTTTAGAAAGGAATAAATATATATTCTAAACCTTGGTTATTCACTCATCCTCTACACCTCAGTTACCTCATTTGTAAAATAGGGTTAATGGTAATAACTATATATGGGATTTTGAGAAATTTGGATAATATAGCTAGCAAGTGGAAATTCTTAACATAGTAAGTGTATAACAAATGTTAGCCACTAGTACTTTTACTACCACTGTGCTACTATTATTTCTAATAACAATAATAGAATGCAACACTCCTATAATCCATTGGTTCACCTTGTCATAATGAAGGTTATTTATCTTCCTCTGTGATAGTAGTGATGTCTCTCCAAAATGGCATATGTTTTTCTAACAAAATGGAAATTTTCAAATAATATTTTATAGCCTATATTAGGCATTGACAAACTATACACACTGTGGGCCAAATCATGCCCACAGCCTGATTTTATCAATAAAGTTTTATTGGAACACAGCCAATTAAATGCTTTTTTTTTTTTTTTACATATTATCTATGCTATCCTTCTACAATAGCAGTGTTGAGTTATTGTGACAAAGACTATATGGCACACAATCCTAAAATATTTACTCTTTGGCCCTTTATACCAAAGTTTGCCAATCTCTGGTCTATTTCACTGTAAAATCTGGATTTTGAACTAACCCCTAATAATTTTATGGTTTCAGGGTTTTTCCAAAAGTTTATTATAGATTCTTCCTGCCTACAGGGTGTCAACCAGCCCAAATTTTACATGCCCACAACAGAACTCTTGATATCTTCCCCTCCCCACTCAATGTTTCTCTCCCAATCTTCCCCATCTCAGTTGGCATCCAGTTTCCTAAGGAAAATTCTTGATTTATACATTTTTCTCCACCGTATCCAGTCCTAACAGCATTTCCTATAAAACCTAGCTCCGAAACATAACCCACAGTCCTCACTTCTCTTTAAGCCCTTGCTTCCATTTTTCTTCAAGCCATCTGTATTAGTTCTTTATTGTTACTGTAGCAAATTACTGTAGTGGCTTAAAACAACACAAATTCATTATTTTATAGTTCTAGAGGTCAGAAGACCAAACTGATTCTCACTGGGCTATAATCAATGTGTTAGCAGCTATGTTCCTATCTTGAAGCTCTAAAGGAAAATCCATTTTCTTGACTTTTCAAGCTTCTAGAGGTTGCCTGCATTCCTTGGCTTGTGCCCCCCCACACACTGTCTTTCTCAGAATTCTATCTTTTTTATTCTGACTCTTCTGACTCCCTATTCCTCATTTTAGGATTTTATAAGAATCAGGGGTAATCCAGGTTAATTTTCTAATCTTAAAATCATCTGATTCTAATCTTTAAAGCAATCCTGATTTCATCTGCAACTTTAATTCCCTTTTGCCATTTGACATAACATAGTCACAGTTTCTGGAGATTAGGATATGCACATCTTTGGGGTGGGGGGATATTATTTTGTCTGACACACTGTCCATCTGGTCAACTGCAATAGGTTCTCACCTGTTCTCCCTGTTTCTCTATGGAACAGAAGCCACCATATAGTTCATAAAACTTTCACAAGATTATGCCACTCCTTAATTAAAACACATCAGCAAAGTCCATTGGATGTAAGAATACAAATCCAAACTCCTTATACTGAATTTTACAAGGCTCTGCATAATCCAGCTTCTCCCTCTCCAACATCATCTATAATCCTGTTCCTTTTTCACTAAACACCAGTTACTACTATTTCTTTACATGTCTTCTTCACTACTGTGATACGCTGAATTATGTTCTCCAATTTAGACATGTTCTTAATCTTATTTTTCGTTATGGTGTGGTGCAATTGGGATTATGGGGGACCATATAAAGGGAAGGGGAAGACCACAGGGAGAAGTAGGAGGTCATCAGGAACCAGGAAAAGAAAAGGAGAAGATATTGCCATATGATTGGAATGCCATGGAACTCAAGGATTACCTGCACCCAGCAGCAAAACCCTACAGTCTTTAAGGAGAAAGAGAGAAAGCAAGCCTTGCCAATATCTAGATTTTGGACTTGTTCTAGCCTCAAAACCATGAGCCAATAAATTCCTGTTTAAGCCAACCCTTTGTATGATATTTGTGAGAGCAGCTCTGGCAATCTAAGACAACTCCTTTTCCACATCTTTACATGGTTGGCTCCTTTCTGTCATCCAGATCTTGGGTTAAAGGTCATGTTGTCAGAGAATCCTTCCTTGTACACCAAACTAAAAAAACACCCTCCAACGAATTAACTATTACGTTATACCACTTTCTTTTCTTCATATCACCTGTTGGAATTTCCCTGGTTATGTATTTGTTTGCTTGTCTATGATCTGCCTATTTAAAATAAAAATTAACTGAGAGTTAAAATTTTGTCTGTCTTGTTGAGGGTTCTATTCCTGCACCTAGAACAGAATGAGGCACATAGCATATACTCAATAAACATTTACTGCATGAATAAATAAAGGAATGAGTAAAGGAAACTACAAAAACACTGACAATCATTATGATAACTCTCTCTGTGTCAATATCATACCTCATTTTAAAAACTGGTTTAATAATTAACGTATTGCATTGTATATAGTGAATTCCCCCATAAATATTACATTTTATCATTATTATTGATTGCCCCAATAGTACTAGCTGTCTATTTTTTTATTCAAATATACAGAAGGGTCCAAGAGCAACAATCAATGGTAAGGAGAAGAATGTAATATAATAATAGTTAATAATTATTTAGTATTTAATATTTTACAATCACTGCATGAACAATTTCACTGAGATTACCTCACTTTATGTCCAATTTTACAGAAGAAGAAACTAAAACTTCAGAAACACAAACAGCTACTAAATAGTAGAGATGGGAAGCAAAATCCATGATCTTAATCCCTGCATTATCCAACTTCCTTTAGAAACTCATGAACTCTGTGCATATGAGCTCAAATACCACATAGAAATAAACGGAATGGAATTTGAACTATTAAAACAAACAAAAAAGAAATAAGTAAAAATAGTTAAGGAATGAGGAAATGAGCTCAAGGGAAAGTGTATGAGATGTATAGCTAGTAAGAGGTAGAACCATCTCCCACACACTCAGCCCTCTTCCTGGGTCCTGTCATTAATTTTAAAAACAAATTAGAAAAACTGTAGTCTTAGTTAATGATGACTTATTATAATATTATTCAGGAATGGCCTATCAATGCTTAAACAAAAGCCTTTTCCTAAAATTAAATTAAAATAATTAAAAGAAAGAGGACCCCTATCTCACACCTTATACAAAAATTAACTCCAAATGGATCAAGGACCTAAATATATTTATAAAAGCGACAACCATAAAACACCTAGAAGAAAATACAGGAAAACATCTTCAAGATCTTGTGGTAGGTGATAGTTTCTTATTACACTCAAAGCATGTGCAACAAAAGAAAATATAGATAAAAGGGACCTCCTCAAATTAAACTTTTGTACCTCAAAGTACTTTGTCAAAAGAGTGAAAAGGTAGCCAACTCAATGGGAGAAAATATTTGGAAATCACATATTTGATAAGGGTTTAATATCAATGATATATAAAGAGACACTACAACTCAACAATAAAAAGAAACTACCTAATTAAAAATGGGCAAAAGACTCGAATAGACAATTGTCCAAAGAAGAAATACAAATGGTGAAAAAAACATGAAAAAATGGTCAACATCACTAGCAATTAGGGAAACGCAAATTAAAACAACAATGACATACCATTTCACACCTATTAGAATGGCCACTATTAATGAAACAGAAAACTACAAGTGTTGGAGAGGATGTGGAGAGATAGAAACACTTATTCGCTGTTGGTGGGAATGTAGAATGGTACAGCCACTGCAGAGGACTGTTTGGCAGTTCCTAAGGAAGTTGAATATAGACCTGCCATGTGACCTGGCAATACCATTACTAGGTATATACCCAGAAGAACCAAGAGAAGTGATACGAACAGATATCTGCACAGTGATGCTCATGGCGGCATTATTCACAATTGCCAAAAGATGAAAATAACTTGGGTGTCCATCAACTGATGAATAGATAAAATTGTGGTTTATTACACATGATGGAATATTGGAATATTATGCAGCTTTAAGAATAAATGAAGTTGTGAAGCATATAACAACCTGGATGAATCTGGAGGACATTGTGTTGAGTGAAGCAAACCAGGCACAAAAGGACAAATACTGTATGATTGTGCTATTATGAACTAAATATATTATGTAAACTCATGGAGTTAATAATTTCAATATAGGTCACCAGAAAATAGAATGAGGGTAGAGAATGGAAAGCTGAAGGTTAATCTGTGCAGAACTGGTGAAAAGGTTGTTTGTAAATACTTGGAAATGAATAGAAATGGTGAAAGCATATCACAGTGTTTGTAACTAGCTGAGCTAGTTACATATGGGTATGACAGTGGTTGAAAGGGAAAGTCTAAGGATATGTATATTACCAGAAAGAAAGCTAAAAAATGTAACATGGAGTGTATAACCTGGTGAAACCTTATGTGAAATACGAAGATGTGTAATATTGGATATAGAATACTGTTTTTACAAAATATAGATACAAGTAAAGTAGAGAGATGGAAACAGAATAGCAGCTATGTATCAAGAGGTGATGAGTATTTGTTTGTTTGCCTGTTTTTTTGTTATTATTATTGGAATAATGAAAATGCTCTAATAATGATTGAAGTGATGAATGCACAACGATGTGATTATACCAAATACTATTGATTGTACACTTTGGGTGGATTTATGCTTTATTAATACGTATCAATAAAATTGATTTGTTAAAATAATATCGCTTTAAAAAAGGCTTTCAAATAATGATAAACAAGAACAGTCTTGAAATGGAAGCCCTGCAATATAGCAAGGGAATATATCACTATACTACCTCAAAATACCCAGAGTTTCAAATTCATATAACAATCAGATAATAAAATAAAGGAGCTCATATCTGTTCTTGAAATACATCAGTTGTCAAGCAAAGAGGTCATTTTTCTGCTTCCTTGGCTCTGAGCTACTGGAGCACTACCAAGTGTTCACTTGTGTGAAGAAGTTCCAAGTCTGTATATGTTTATAAGAAAGGAGAATAAAATGAGGCTGGACATGCTACATAGTGAGTGGAAGATAATGTTTAATCAAAATAACTCATCATTCTAATGACTTGAAAGGAAACAAAATAATGAGAAAAAATTAACATTACAATGTTCATTATATACATATACAGTCATCTGTTGGTTTAAATATGACAATATTGACCATTTAAGTGAACATGACTGAAACACTGATGTTTTAGTAGTGAAAAATTAGTGTTTCAGTGAAAATCTATGCATTGTCTAAAGCACCACCTCTGGCTTTATGTGATTTGATTTTGTGGGAGCCATTTTACAAGTCTCTAAATTGTAGCTAACTGATAGGAAGGAAAAATATTCCTGTCTTTAGACATACAAACTCTGTCTTGCCAGGTAGCAATTCAAGTGATTTCCCTACCTTACTGTGGAAGAAATGAGTGTTGCCTCCATTATTACATTTATTTTAATATCCCTGATTTCTAAATATGCCTGTTCTTTAGATTTTCTTCTGAATCCATTATAACATCTGTCTGATTTCCTCATTATGATTTAAATAAAATATTTAGCATTAGTTTATATTTATATCTCTATGGGAGTCATAATTTTACCCTGTTTTTGAAAACTATTAACACTGATGTCACAATTAACTGTACAAAGTAATTATTGGTATATCTAAATTGACTTTTTTTTCTGCTTAACACATTTTCTCTTCCCCCTCTCAACCTTCAAGCTGTGCTTTTGTGTGTGTGTATGTGTATATTGTGAATGACAAAATGAACCAAAAAATAAGTAGAGCTCATGACTGTACTTCTCACCTGTATCTGTATTTATACATATGCCTTATGTACAAATTCTCAAAAGTGGCAAAAATTAATAGGTTCATTAGCAGAACCAAGTATATAGCCTCTCTGTATCACATAAAAGCAAGAGGCAAAATTATGTAAACTTAGAATTATACAGAGTAATTAATGTTTCAGTAGTCTTTCTTATTTGGAAATGGTCTAGGTATCCAATGACTATCATTAACTAACTCAATTTAGTTAAGTTCAAAGTTTTAAGTTCCTAGAGGAGCTTAGTAATTATCTTCAAGCTGGCTACAGAATATAATTACTGTTGAAATAGCTTTTCAGAATAATGACTTAATTTTGTTAAACACATATTTACATTTTTCATAATCTTAAAAATTGAGAGAAAGTAACGCTAGTTTATTTGATCAGTAAACCTGAATAAGTTAAGGAACAACATATGCAAGTAGAATTAAAATGGAATCTTGCATTATACTTGCTTAGCATTGGTAACTCAAATAAGAGATAGCCATTTTTATTACACAAAAAAATATTAAACTAATATTTTAATTTTTTTATTTTTAAAGAAGTTTTAGATTACATAAATGTTACATGAAAAATATAGGGGACTCCCATACGCCCCACCCCTCCCTCTCGCACACTTTCCCACATTAACAACATCTTTCATTAGTGTGGTACATTTGTTACAATTGATGAACAAATACTGAAGCATTGCTACTAACAATGGATTATAGTTTACGTTATAGTTTACACTCTGCAATTTTATATGTCATGATAAAATGTATAATGGTCTGTATCAGTCATTGCATCACATGCAGGACAATTTCAATGTCCCAAAAAAGCCCCCATGTTACATCTATTCTTCCCTCTCCCTCCGCTCAGAACCTCTGATGGTTACTGCCTTTACATCAATGACAAAAGTTTTTCCATTACTAGAGTAATAATAAGTCTATAATAGAATAATAATAAGTCTGCTTTATTCCATAGTTCACTCCTCAACCTTGAGGACTTTATGATGGTGATGCCCACTCTGTTATTCACCAAAGATTTACCTAAACTACATGAACTAAGAATTTTATGAATATTTCTCAGTTGGTTTCTGCAATATACTTTTTAAACCTAGCCCACTGAAAGTCTTAGAAGATCAGTTTCCTTAACTTCTGGGAATTTTAGAAAAGTTCAGTTTATATTAGCAGTTACTTGTCTCAAAATTGATCAGAATAGAGATCCTGTAATATATTTTATAATCTAATTTGGTAATTTAAGACAAAATCTGATTTTATGCTTTAGAAGACAGGATTCACCTCTCATACACCTTTACCCTCTCACATATACTTCCCCTATCTCCATTTTTCAATCTTATATCACAATTTTCCTTTTCATCAGTATTCTTTGTTGGTGAGAACAAAAGTTTCCAGTAATATGTAAGCTTAGAGATCTTGAAACCCATCTTTGAAAAAACATCAAACATTCTCAATAAAAATATAGTTCAAAACTTAAGAGAAGTAAAGAAAATCTGCTGAGCTCAGGAACATCGCAAGATCAGTAGATCACTGAGGTCAGTAAGCCCTGAAGCCAATCAAATACCTTAGATGCCTGTGAGGATGAGGTGAAAACTGTAGACAAAGCCTTCCAATCCTTAAAGCATTGAGAACCAGATAAGAGTCACTCTGCACAAGGCCAGAATGGGAGCTGGAAAAATGAACCAGGAAAGAAATCTTGCCCAGAATTTCAGCAAGAAAGGCTGTGTCTCAGGCCTTGATGCTGGAAAATTGAATCATGTTTTAGGAGGCTACTGGAGGATATGCTCTACCATATGAGGAAGTGAATCAAGAAAGAGGAAGATAAGATAAGCAGGAATTGGACAGAAAATTGAAGAGCTGAGTAAAGAACTATTGGAATTCTCAAGATAATGGTGAAGAGCAAGCCTGGAATGACAGCTGTGAATAAAATGTAGATATCAACCAGTCCATATTAAAGCAGTGTGTCTTGGGGGGCAAGCATATTGAGGGCTGAAATGACACAAAGAATCAGATTGAAATCAGATCTTACACAGAATAAGTTTTACTTATAATTTTGTTACAAACCAACTCCTGAAGGGCATGAGTTGGTGAGACCATGAGAACAAAGATCACACCTGGCATTTAGTCAGGCATAAGATTTACTGGTACTTACAAACAGGAGAGACTCTTTGATGGCCGAATGTCAAAGAATGCATGAAGTTAGTGCTCTACAAAGATATGAGAAAGTGAGGGGTGGTATATAAGGTGTTTCAGAGCAAGGACAGTCCATAGGGTATGAGAACAGAGTTCCTGCTAGGGTCACATGATGCATACACATGGGGTGAGGTGATGTTTTCACTACGATCCTAGGAAGGATGTTTACCAAGGGCATTTACTGCTTTGGGAAGATTATAGTTTATGATACTATCTATACATTCTCTCCCCTTGGGAGGATTGTTAACCTTTAACTTATGTCTAGGTCACATAAGTAGCTATGGGCTGAGGACTTAGGGAAGCCTGGGTCCCCACAAATTTCAAGGATATAAAACACAAAGCAGGGGGAATGGACATCTACCCATCACAACTTGCAAGGTCTGTTTCTTCCCACATTGATCATGTTCTGGCCCAGGTTAACTCATGAAGTTTCTATATAAAGTGTGCAGTCACCACGCTTACAAAGGGAAAAGCATTTATGTAATGGAAACCTCCATTTTATACACAGTGTTAAATAGCTTATGTGACTTTTTTCTTGGAAGCCAAATCTATAGATTCCAGGATTGTTAAGCATAAGTAATCCTGGACAACTAGGTACAGTCTGCTAAAAGCATTCCTTAAGTTTGGCATATCTTCCTGGCAGAAATCATTTACTTTTTTTCATTAATATGTAGTCTGTCATTAACATGTATACAAGGAAATTAGATCAGGTCACCTGCCTTCTTTCTTCCCCAGGAATGTCCCCAACCCTGATAAAGAAAGTGAATGAAATACTGATCTGTTTTAGCTATTTACCAAGAGTTATCATATCTTTACCTAGCCTTAGGTAACTGTGGTATTGATTAAGCTCATGAATCATCCCATTCCAATAGTCTGACAACTTGATAGTGAGGGCAATCATTTCATTCCAATCTGACGATTGGAGGTCCCCAGTGTGAACTAGTGTGTCTGAATTTGCAGCCCAAAGCTACACTTTTAGTTGGATAAAACATAAAGTTAGTGAATTTATTTTAAAAGTTCTTTCAGAATGACAGTAAATAATGACCCAGACAGAGATAACACAAATCATCCGTGGAGGAAAAACAAATCATACCAGGTCTTGAATAATATTTACAAATAATTTTGCAAGGAAAATAAGCATCTGAAAGTGATTAAGTAAATAAATAAGCATCAAAGGAAACAAAACACCAAGAACAAGAACCTGCAGAATTATGAAATAACTGAAACAGACTCAAGAATGTCATTTATTGGAATTGACAATGTAAAATGATCATTGCTTATTGTATTTTTTAAAATTATTAAAAAAACCTTGAAAATATCTTCAGCCAAGAGAAAGAATAATCAGTTAAATCTGTAAAGGAAAAAGAGAAATAAACATTTTAGAAATTAACTGAAAGTTGATCCAAATTTTACCACAGAGAGAATAAGGGATGTAAAGAATGAAAATGAAATTAAGTTATATTAATGTGAAGAACTATAATATACTTTTCTTTAAAAAAAAGAAGAGCTACCAGGGACTGAACCCGGGACCTTGTACATAGAAGACAGGTGCTCAACCACTGAGCTTCATCTGCTCCCTATAATATACTTTTAATTAAAGAGACAGGGAAAAAGAGACAGAAAGGAAGAAAGTTATGATTTGAAGAGATAAAGTTTGAAAATTTGTCTAGCCTGATAGTAGAAAACAATTCACAAATTCAAGATGTCCAGTGAATGTCAAACATGATAAATAAAAAGAAAATCAGGCTCAGAACAATCATTGTGAGCTAAAGAATAGAAGAGAGAGAATATCTTAAAAGTAGACAAAAAAGAAAAACGACATTGAAATGAGTAGTGATAATGAAGTCAAAAGCTAGTGAAATAATACCTATCAACCTAAAAATATATCTTTGCAAGAAAAAAAATTAAGAATGAGAATGGAATACAGACATTTTCAGAATGAAAACAAAACAGAGAGTGTTTGCCAAAAGCAGACTATCATTCTAGCAAATTCCAAAGGATGTACATCAAGCAAAAGGAAAATAATCCTAGATAGAAGGTCTGTGATGGAAAAAGGAAGAAAAAGCAAAGAAAATCATAAATATGGTAAAAAATAAAATAAAATAAAATAAAATAAAATTTAAAAAAAACCAAGTGGATTTGACAATATAATACATAAGGAAACTTGTTAGGGCTAAAAGAGAAAGAGGAAGAAATTATAATAAAATCACTACACTTCTGTAGATCTCTCATATAGGTTCTACACAGATTGAAAAGATAAAAGAATATTATGAATAAAATTATGTCAACATATTAGACAATTTAAATGAAATACACATTCCTTGCAAGACAAAATTTTAAAAAATCGATACAAGAAGCAGTAAATTGAATTTATAATAAAAATTTCCACAAAGAGAACCCCAGGTCCAGATGGTTTCTGTGATGAATTTTGTTAAGTAACTTCAGAACATACAAGACAAGGAAACAATTCCCAAATTATGTCATTACCTGATACCAAAGCCAGTCTTGTTTACTCCAGAAATTAAATGTTGGTTTCACATTTGAAAGTAAATCAGTGTAATTCACCAAACCAAGTGAATAAATGAGAACAAAAAACCGTAAAATTATCTCAGCAAACTAGGATATTAAGGGAATTTACTCAACCTGATTAAGAGCATTTATGAACCTGACAGTTAACTTCATTCTTAAGTGTTACAAGCTGTATGAATCAGCCAAAGGGGTGCTGATGCAAAATACCAGAAATCTGTTGGTCTTCATAAAGGGTATTTATTTGGGGTAGAAACCCACAGTTACCAGGCCATAAATCATAAGTTTCTTCCTTCACCAAAGTGTGTTGCCACGTGTTGGAGCAAGACAGCTGCCGACATTTGCCACGGTTTAGGCTTCTTGGGCTTCTCTCTTCCTGGGGCTCCGTTTCTCTCCGGGCTCAGTGCCTCTGTTTCCTTCACAAGGTCTGCTGTAGACTATGAGGCTTTCTAGGCTTTGCCTCTCTCCACAAAGCCAGCTATGAACTATCAGGTGAATGGCTCATCTCTTTTCCCGGGGAGCCTTCTCTCCTTCCTCATCAGAACTCCAACATCAAAAAACTATTCCAACTCTGTCCTTTGCCATGTCTTTTATCTTTGAGACCCCACCCACCAAGGGGTGGGGCTCAACGTCCTACTGATGCAGCCCAGTCAACACCCTAATCATAAATTAATCATGCCCAGATGAACAGACCAGTTTACAAGCATAATCCAATATCTATTTTTGGAATTCATAACTATATCAAACTGCCAAATTGCTACACAAACTAAATGATTTCACCCTTAAACTTTAAAAAAGACAAGCATGCACAGGAATATATCTTCTATTCTACAGTGTACTGCAGATCTTAGATTGTGCAATAAGGAAGGGAAAAGAAATAAAAGTCAGAAAAATAGGAATGAAAAAGTAGGAATGTATTTATTCATGGACAAAATGACTATACACATAGAAAATTGTAAATAATTTGTTAAAATATAAAACTTCTAAAACTAATAAGTTTTAAAAGTTGAAGTATGTAAGGTTAAAATACAAAAACCATGGATTTCTACACATAAGCAACTTATATCCATATATGAACAATTGGAAATGAAATTTTAAAATTTGACAATAACATACCAAAACATTAAATATGTAGAGATAAATATATGGAAGACTTCTGCACTGAAAACTACTAAAGAGTTCTGACACAAATTGAAGAAATACTAAATAAATGAGATATACAGTGTTCATGAAATTGAAAATTCAATATTTTAAGAAAATCAATTCTACACAAATTGATTTATAGACTTATAGCAATCCCAATTAAATTCCAATGAGGGCTGGATTTTTGGTAGAATTTGATAATCCTATTCTTAAGTGTATACGGAAGTTCAAAGCACCAAAGCTATCCAAAGAAATTTTTAAAAAGAAAAAAGTTGTAAGACTTACTCTATCTGATTTCAAGATTTACTATAAAACTGCTGGAATGAAGGGAGGGTGGTATTGGCATAGGGATAGACAATTAATTTAATGGAATAGAAAAGAGCAGACATCACAAATGTTTTCTCTAAAGGACCAGATGTTAAATATTTCAGTTTTGAGGGGCCTGTAGTAGTCTCTGTCATAATTATTCAACTTACCCATTGTAGCACACAGGCAATACATACACAAATTGGCATAACAGTGTTCTAATGAAACTTTTGCTATAAAAATCAGATGATGTGACAGATTTAGAATGCTGGCCATAGTTTGCCATCCCCTGGAAAAGAGAGTATAGAAAAGAACCTAATCTATTTTTAATTTGGTTTCAATTAAGTGGAATGTTTGTCAATGGTAGAGAGAAATGTTTTCAACAATGGTGCTTGAGCATTTTATAATCCAGATGTAAAAGGAAATGCACTTCCATCTTTTCTTTAAAGAATACAACAAGTTAGATTTCAAATGAAACACAGACCTAAATGTAAAAGAAAAAACAAAACAAAATTAGACAAAAAAAAAAAAAACCCTTCTAGAATAAACATAGAAGTAAATATTCATAATTTTGGCATTGGAAATGAAGTTCTAGATAAAACAGTAAAAGATCAAAGCAAAATATTTTTTAAATGACGTATTAAACCTCCTTGAAGTGAAAACTTTTTGCTTTTGAAACGATAAGCCCAAATTAAGGAAACTATTCACAATACATATATTAGACAACAACTTATATTCATATAAATACATAAAGACAAAAATGTAAGTCAATAGTAAGAAGACATTCCAACAATAGCAGCAAAATTCACCAAAGATTTAAAAGATTTTTGAGGTCACAAATGAGAACATCAAATTAAGAGATGGTCAACATGATTTTTCACTAGAAATATGTGAATTTAAACCACAATAAGATATCAGCACACACCTCCTAGAACAGTGGTTCTCAACTATTTTAGTCTCAAGACCTCTTATACTTTTAAAAATTATCAAGAACCCAATAAAATCTTTAGTTTTTATAAGTTATATCTGCCATATTTACTCTAAGTTTTAAAGTGACAAAATTTTACATCTATATACTAATGCTCTTAAAGTAACAATAATGAACTCATTCCATTTTAACATAAATGATATTTTATGAAAATATAGCTATATTTTCAAAAGTAGAAATAATAGTATAAACTCTGGCATAGTTTGGCAATTTTACCTGATCTGTTTAATGATTGGCTTAATAGTAGACAGCTGGCTGCTCATATCTGCTTTTATATTTAATCCATTGCTATATATGATTTTGGCTGAAAAATTTAAAGTAAGTTTGGCCTCACATAGATATGTCTTTACATTTTCAATCAGTGAGAGCCTCCTGAGATGTGTATAAGTATAACCTCTGGAATGACCTCCCAACTCACTTTGAAATCTCTTAGCCATAAAAACTCTTTTGTATTTAATATTTCCCCCTTTTGGTCAAAGTTTATTCCAAATGCATTGCTAGTTGGTGCTTGGTAATTATCCCTCGGTGTCAAGAAGGCTCACCCCCGGGAGTCATGTCACTAGAACATACTCATATTCCATGGAGGCAGGCCCCAGGTGGACCCCTTCACACAATGCCCCAACCACCAAAACCCCACACCAGTGATCCTCCTCTGCCACAGATATGACCCTTTGCAATACAAAACCTGCCCCAAAACAAAGCCAAAAATGAACTATATATTAAAAATAATAAAAATAGTAACTATATATTAAAATAATAAAAATTAAAAATAAAATAAAAAATATAAAATAAACTAATAAAATATTTTTTTTTGCATTGTCTTTCATCACCATAAGATCTGTTATATTTTATGTACAGTGACAATTTCTTCTGTATGTTCCCCCAGTGTCTTATTTTTTTCACTTTATTTTCAAAGAAGTTTTAGGTTACAGAAAAGTCTCATAGGAATTATAGGGGTTTCCCATGTACCCCACCCCCTCCCCCTTGCACATTTTCCTCTATTAACATCTTACATAAGTATGGTACATTTGTTACAATTGATGAACAAATATTGAAACATTGCTACTAACCATGGTCTATGGTTTACATTATGGTTTACATTTTGCACCGTACACTTTTACAAGTTTTGACAAAACACATAATGGTCAGTATCTACCATTGCGAGATTATGCAGAGAAATTCCAATGCTCTAAAATGCCCTATATTTCATGTATTCTTTCTTCCCCTTTCTCTCAGAACCTATGGTAACCACTAACTTTCAATTTTGGAAGAATAAGGTTCATAGTTGCATGCATTAATATTGAGGGCTTGACATATTGATCTATTTTCTTTTATTAGGCACTGCCTATGTTCTTGAGGGATTCTTGACCCTCTATAAGGTCCTTATATTGTTCTAGAAGAGATGTGCAGCTATTGATTAATTTTAGATTTTGATAATTTAAGTGTTTATATTATAATTTCTAAGATAAATAATAAATGGATAGAAACAGAATGTATTTAATTCAAATATAGTGGAGGAAAATATAGAATTTAGAAATCATACTTAATCAAGCCCAGAGAAGGTAAGAAAGAAGCCAAAATGGTAGATATGATTATATTAATTATAAATCATTAAATACTCCTACTAAAAGATAAATATAATAAATTGACTAAAAATAATAAAACTATGACAATAAATAAAACATCAGTAGAACCTGCCAGAGTTGAATCATGCACTATATACAAGACATATCTATAATACTAGGATTCAAAAAGACTGAAAAACCAAAGGATGGAAAAAGCAAGGCAGCAAAAGTAGCTAGTTGCTGAAGATGACACACATCACAGTTTTGTTTATATAAAGTTAAAATAGACAAGACTGTGAAGTTAATGATTAGGGATACAAATACTGATAGAAAAACTAAAAGAAAGGCAAAGGAATTTCTTATTATAAAACTCAGTACAGGGCTCCCTTTAAGGAGGAGGGTGGAGATGGAATCAGGAATTGAGTCAAAGTCTAATACTGGCAGTGTTTATTTCTTAACCTGGGTGACAGTTTTGCTTTGTAATTAGTCTTTAAATTCTTTACAAATATATTTTTACAAACCTCTGTTAATAATATAGTTAATTTCATTTTTAAACTATGGGTTATTAACTGTTCTAACACCATTGATTGAAAAGTTCATTTACTCAGTGATCTGTAATGACGTTTTGTAATATATCAAATATTTAAATAATTTAAAGGAAATGCCAGATTCAACTCATAAACTTTATAAAACTTTATATAAACTTATAGAAATAATTAGAGAATAATTAATATCTGGAATATATGTGTGATCAATAGACATAAGACAAACAGCTCTATAAAAAATGTCAAAAGATAGAAGCAGTCATTTCATAGAAGCGAAAAAAATAAATGGCCAAATATAATACACGTGTTAATATAATTTAGCACATTAACAGATTAATCTATTAGCCATTTCAATTGATGATAAAAAATTATTTGATATAATACAACTTTCATTCTTGAGAGAAACTCAAACGTTTTAGACTAAAAAGGAACTTCCCTAATTGGATATCGTGTGTAAGTCAGCCAAAGGGGTGCTGATGCAAAATACCAGAAATCAGTTGGTTTTTAAAAAGGGTATTTATTTAGGTTAGAAGCCCACAGTTACCAGGCCATAAAGCATTAAGTTTTTTCCTTCACCAAAGTTTGTTGCCACATTGAAGCAAGACAGCTGCTGACATTTGCCAGGGTTCAGTCTTCTTGGGTTCCTCTCTTCGGGGCTCCATTTCTCTCCAGGCTCAGCTCCTCTGTTTCCTCCACAAGGTCAGCTGTAGACTATGAGGCTCTGTAGGCTTTGCCTCTCTCCTCAAGCTCAGCTGTAGACTATCAAGCGAATGGCTTGTCTCTCTTCCCAGGACCTTCTCTCTTTTTTCACTTCTGTATGTTCACTTCCCGGGCTCCAGCATTAAATCTTAGCATCAGAACTCCCCCACCCACCAAGGGGCAGGGCTCAACACCCTAATGATGTGGCCCAATCAAAGCCCTAATCATAACTTAATCATGCCCAGATGAACAGACCAGTTTACAAGCATAATCCAATATCTATTTTTGGAATTCATAACTATATCAAACTGCCACATCATATATCTGTTAAAACATACAGCACCTATCTTACCAAAGGAAGCAAGTTAAAATCAGTCTATAAAATCAAGGACAGAACAAGGACACTTGCTCTATTGGGTTACAAATCTTGTGAGACTTCTCAGGTTTCCTTGACCCTTTTCTTCCAATTTGGTTAACATCTTCCACTTTTAGACTCAGACAAAATACCCCCACGGGATGGGACATAGAACCTGGCTTCTTGAGCTGCCACCAGATAACACAACTCAGAAATTCAGAAGTTGATAGACTTTATCCAATGAAAACAGAGAAACCAGAGAGGTCAGGCAAATAAGTTCTTCCAATTCTCCCTATTTTGGTGAAGATTCAAACATGTAGCTCTTCTTTCTCTGGAAATGCTCCACCTGCCAAGCAAACACATCAACTGAGTAATCTGCTATGCTCTTCGTGGCTCATTGTAACACACTGTACTTCATTGTTTTGCATCGTTCATTGCTCCAATTCCTTTTGTTTTGCCACTCTTACTCATTATGTGGGCTTTCACCTCACAAAATGAGTACCACTTCAAGTTCATCTTTCTGAAGAGCCTGGGCTAAGACACCTCTTCTTCCCACATTCAGGATTGTATTAGAGACCCTAGTAAGCACATGAAAAGTAGAAAAATAAATGAAAGACAAAAAGATTGGATTGTTAAAAAAAAAACAAACAACTGTCAATTTTCAGATAATATGGCTGTCTATGTACAAAACACGAAAGAACCAAAGGATAAATCATTAGAATAAACTGGAGAGTTTAACAAGGTTAGTGGCTTGCTAAAAGATCTATACACAAAATTCAGTTGTGTTTCTCAATACCAGTAATGAAAGACTAGAAAATGCATTTTAAAGAAAATAGGTTATAATAGCAATAAAAATGTGTCTTTGGGAAAAAATCTGATAAATTTTCTTAATGAAGAAATTTTATAGAATTTTACTGAATGGTTTATTGTAGGAATTAAACTTTGCAGAATTGTGGGAGAGGCTGGGAAAGTTAAATCCTGAAGGGAATGGTTGGAGATCTGACAAAAGTCTCCAACCAAGGACCGTGAAGGGGAGCTGGTGAAGAAGTCCACTGAAGGTTACTGCCTTTCATCATGTGGTGGGCCTGAAATTGCTATAGGTCAGTAGGACAGGCAACTGGGAAGAAAAACTAGATGTAAAGTGAAAGGAAACATGGATAAACTGGATTTCACAGGACGAAATGGAACCCATGAGGACAAACTGAAACCTACAAGCACACTCTCAAATCCAGTTCTTTCTTTTAGTGCATTATACACTAACAATGCGAGTGACCTGAAAAAGAATTCTGTGCCCTTTAGTACAGAGCTGCACAAATGCTTAGTCTGGATCCCAGAGAAAGTGAAGGGAGAGATCCAACAGGGACTGAGGATCTGCCATTAGGCTGCTACCATCCTTCAAGGAGGTGAGCAGATCAGCCACCATATGCGTGAACTACAGAGTGCCTGGGGCCCTGCAATGACCTTAGAAGTATAATTGTTGTTGCTTCACTTCTGTCATCAAATCTCATGCAAATTCCCCTTGTTATCAATCACCCTAAAGAGAAGGGAATTCTGGATGAGTATTTCCAGCTTACATAAGATTACACAATAAAAAGCCATCACATTAAACACAGTATTTTAGATCTAAATTTTGGAAGTAGGCATGCAATTAGAAAGACTATAATTTATGAAATCTATATATATTAATATAATTCTAAAGTGAAATTACCTTGTTTCTCAAAGTACATATATCAAATTTAAAATATCACATAGTAGTATGGCATACTATGTACTTTATGTATATAAAGTATAATTTGATTCCACCCACATTCTTACATTTTAATTATTTCCAGGATCACCAAAAAGTAAAGAACTTTCCAAGGACCTAAAAACAGATGCAAGCAAACAACAGCAAACTGAAGTCAGAGCCCAGAGAGTTGTGAATAATTAGTACATGCAAAGAGGAGGATTTCTCAGAGATACACACTACATAATCTTTATAAAACATGAGTGCAGAGCAAGGTCAAAAAACTCAACCTGAGAACCTCATATTCTTGATCTCTCAGGAAAAGAAAAATTGGTCCCAGGATCATCTCAGCATCTCAGGGAATAGGCAGAATCCACTACAAGTCCTCTCTTTTGGAAAAGTATACCCAACATAGGCATAGGCATATTAGAAGATTATTTAAACAAAATTTAAGGCCACTATAAAAAATTATTTTAAAACTACAAAGGAAAGAAAACGAAAATAAGCAACTATGACATACATAGAAATGAAAATAATAAAATAATTTAAAAAAACAAATAATAAATTTAGATCCCATAAGACCTCAGATGTTGAAATTATTAATTATAAAACAGAAAGCAATTATGTATAAAGGAATGAAGAAATAAAATATGGAGTAAAGAAAAAGTGCAATGAAAAGGTGACCTGAAAAAAAGAATAAAATATAACTTCTGAAAATGAAAAATGCAATTGCAGAAATTAAAATCTCCATGGATAGTTTAAACATCAGATTAAAGTTAGGTGGAGAAATAATAATGAACTGAAAAGTAAATATGAAGAAATTATTCAAATGCTGTGTAAAGAGACAAAGAGATGGTATAAATTGAAGCAGTCTATTATAGGAATAACCAAATCCCTATCAAGTAGTCAAAAGATAATATCGGCAGACATCTATTATGGGTAATTTTGGCGGTTTTTTTTTCTAGTATATTTAATTAGAGACACATGAACATGGGTTTAAGTAATGGGAATGTAAAGTTTGCTCATATTTCAGGTGATTATACAGGGTAGAGAAGTAGTGGGACACCAGCGCTTTTAGGAAATGGTATACAAGTTTCTTTATGTTGAATGAGGTTTTACTTTAGTTGGATGAAATCTCATCAATCTTCCTAAGTATTAGGAATTTGGGCATTTATTAGCATGGGATGTGAATTTTTTCACCAAAATGTTTATATAACTTGGTTTCACAGGAGAAATGCTGAAGTGAACATGAAATTTTTCTTTTCCGGTAATAACTACCACTGTGTTCCATTGAAATCCTTTTGCTTTCTCAGTAGCAGTCCTCCTTAATGATATCTCAGCCCCAAATGCTAAGTTTTCAGTCACTTTTAATTAATGAAATTGTTACCTATTCAATTAAAATTTCCCATCCCCTACACTTGTGCAGCCTAAACTAGTAAAATAATTTATCATATTTTTCATTCCCTTTACAAAATAGATTTATCATATTTTATAAACAAATCAACTTTACTGATACATATTAATAAAGCATAAATCCATCCAAAGTGTGCAATCAATGGTATTTGGTATAGCCACAAAGTTGTGCATTTAATGCTTCTATCATTTTTAGAGCATTTTCATTATTCCAATAATAATAACAAACAAAAAATAAGCAAACAAACAAAAAACCTCATCACCTCCCAATCTCTCTATGCTTCCCCTGCTGTACACAGCTGCTATTCTGTTTTCATCTCTCTAGTTTATTTGTATTCATATTTTATTTAAAAAGTCTTATATATGCAATATCACCCATATTTGCATATTACATGAGTTTTACTATGTTATACAGTCCCATGTTGCATTTTTTAGCTTTCCTTCTTAGTAATATGCATGACCTTGGACCTGCTCTTTCAACCAATCTTATACCCACATAACAGCTCTGCTAATTATTAACACTATGATGTGCTTTCACCATTTCTATTCATTTTTAAAGATTTATAAAAAACATTTTAACCAATTCTGCACAGATGAAGCCTTGCTTTCCATTCTCTACCCTCATTCTATTTTCTGGTAACCTATATTTCTAATTATTAACTCCATGAGTTTACACAATATATTTAATTCAAAATAGCGCAAACATACCATATTTGTCCTTTTATGTCTGACTTGCTTCACTCAGCATAATGACCTTCAGGTTCATCCACATTGTCATATATTTCACAACTTCATTTCCTCTTACAGCCGCATAATATTCTATAGTGTATATACACCATGATTTGTTTATCTGTTCATCAGTTAATGGACCCTGGGCTGTTTCCATCTTTTGGCAATTGTGAATAATGCTGCCATGAACATCAGTGTGAAGATTTCTGTTCATGTCACTGCTCTTAATTCTTCTGGGTATATATCTAGCAATAATATTGCTAGGTCACATGGCAAGTCTATATTCAACTTTTTTAGGAACTGCGAAACAGTCCTCCACAGTGCTCCACCATTCTACATTCCCACCAACAGTGATTAAGTGTTTCTATCTCTCCACATCCTTTCCAACATTTACAGTTTTCTGACTTTTTAACAACGGCCATTCTAACAGGTGTAAAATGATACTTAATTGTAGTTTTGATTTGCATTTCCCTAATTGCTAGTGATGTTGAACATTTTTCATGTGGTTTTAAGCCACTTGTATATCTTCTTTGGACAATTGTCTTTTCAGGTTTTTTGCTCATTTTAATTGGGTAGTTTGTCTTTTTATTGCTAAATTGTATATCTCTTTATATAGCATGGATATTAAACCCTTATAAGATATGCAATTGACAAAGAAGTTCTCCCATTGAGTTGTCTGCCTTTTCATCCTTTTGTCAAAGCAATTTTAGGTGCAAAAGTGTTTAATTTTGAGGAGGTCCCATTTATCTATTTTTTCTTTTGTTGCTTGTGCTTTGAGTTTAAGGTTTAAGAAACTACAGCCTACCACAATATTTTGAAGATGTTGTCCTACATTTTCTTCTAGTAGTTTTATGG
>JAQZBX010034733.1:0-24883 GCA_029593785.1 Cabassous unicinctus | reverse complement strand
TTAAAAAAAAAAAAAAATCCCATATGTCAATATCTGCATCTCGAGGATATATTCTTTTCTTTTATAGTTTAGTCACAACTCCCTCTGATATACTCTAACTTTTTAAAAATGGGTGTCTCCATCTCCAACTCTGCCTCTCTCTCCATCCCTCCACTTCCCATCTTTTCATCTTTCTCCAAAATAAATAAATAAAACCTGGAAGGAACTGTACCAAATATGAAGAATGGTTCTCTCCAATTGTGAGAGTGTGAGTAATTCTTTTTTCTTTAAATTATTCTTATATTTAAGATTGGACATATTTTGTAATAAAAACATAATAAACAGAAAAAGATTGGTTGTTCTATGGTCAAGACAGTCATATGTATATAATGATACTGAAATTTTAATCTCAAGATCCCAGGAATCTTTGTAACTCAGTAATTAAACTGTGTTTTACTTGAGGATAACCTTATTTTGTCCAGGAAAAGGTAAAATAGGAAAAAAAGGTAGTCATCATTCATTTATTCATTTTTAAATGAAAAAATATATATAGGTTGTGAGACACTCAAAGCTATATAAAAGCACATTTCCTACCCCACAGTTGCTTACCAGCTAATCAGTGGAGAGACAGACATGTAAATAATACCAAATTAAGGCAAAGCAAAATAAGTGTTTGATGGACTACTATGCTCAAGTGGAGGAACCATTCACTCTATTTGAGGGAATTGGGGGATGCTTCGTGGACATGGAATTTGAGTTGGTTGTGGAATAACAAGGATTTTAAGGGGTGAAAGGTACATTCAGGACATAAAGAGCAAAGTCATTGAGATATGAAAGAAAAAAGATAAATAATGTATTGCATCAAAAACCTAATAAGATTTTTTAAAAATATTTTTTACTTATTTATTTAATTCCCCCCCACACACACACCGAGATGGTTCCCCTTTTTGTCTGCTCATCTTCTCTAGGAGGCACTAGGAACCGAACCTGGCACCTCCTGTGTGGGATGTGGGCACCCAACTGCTTGAGCCACATCTGCTCCCATTTCTCCTGAATTGGTCCACACTGCTGCTGCATCTGGGCAGCTGCCCCAATCCTAATCCCCTTTTCTAACATAACTTACCCCAAATGCTATCTTTCACCCCTCATTCCCCACAAAGTATCCCTACACAAGGTTGACCATGTAGCAGACTTAAGAAATGAAGCTCTGGACGTTGTGGGAGGCCATGGAAGGCAATTACAGCACGGAGAAGGAGACTGTGTCAATTTGAATATTAGTCATCGCTTTCCCTAAAAAATCACATCAGTCATTCCTCTGCAAAAGGGTTTCTCAACAGTTGGGTCTATCCTTAGGATTCTGATTTTGTCTACATTTTTGTCAGTGCTCCTTTGATCTTGTCTTTTCTCAGTTCTGTGGCCTCCAAGCCTCTCTCTCCAGGACTGTCCAAGGACACTCAAGTTTTCTTTTACTTTATTGTATGAATTTCTTTTTTCTTGCCTTCTCTCACTAAGCTTTATTGTTTTGATAATAATATGAAAATATTTATATCTCTATCAAAATTGCAAAATACATCAAATATAAATGTATCAAAATATATATTTATGTATTCTGATGATTCCCAACTATCTCATACCCTGACTTTAACACTCCAATTTCTACCGTTGCTTCAACACCTCACAGTCAGCATCCCTTCATTTATTATCCTTCTCACCCTAAATCCTTCTCTCTTTGTATGTTTTATACCTTGATTAAAGGCAACCAATACTCCAGATATCAATGCTGGAGACTTCAAAATTACGTTCGACAACTCACCTCACAGTTTTCAGTTGCTTTCCATTCCACTGGCAAAATTATCTCATCTTTTTCCACTGCTTTTGTCCTTATTTCAGCCTTCATTTTTTGAAGGTTTGCTTGAGACCTAACTTCTCATGCCTCTCCAATTCATCCTGTGTCAGAGAATTATATTCCCAAAGCACTAGTAAGATCATCTTATTTCTCTAAATGAAAATCTTCAGTGGAAAACATCTGGTTCCTTAAGGTCCTACATGATCTCATCTGAACATCCATTTCCCAAGATCATTTCCTACTATGTAGAGGTTTTCTGAGAGAGAACTAATAAAGTATGGTGCCATGTGTGTTAGGAAGCAACTGTCTTGTACTTGAGCTTAATGAGAATAATACTAATGTTCCATTATTTAGTCATATGTTCATTGTAGATTTCATATAGACATTTATTAAGTTAAAGAAGTTTTCTTTGGACATCTGGCAGTTTGGTCAACTAGATATCTTGAAAAATGGTCCCATCTCAAAAAGATTGGATAAGTCTTTTAAAGGATGTGGGATATTACACTAGTCCCCTGATATGGATGGGTTGTACTATGAACCTTTTCTTGAGAAATTGAAACTTGGCCAAGAATTATATATTGTCTAAGAGTTACCTTCTGAAAGCCTCCTTGTAGCTCAAATGTGACCCCTCTCTAAGCCAAACTCAGTATATAAACACGCTACCTTCTCCCCCCTTCCCCCGACATACGACAAGACTCCCAGGGATGAGCCTCCCTGGCATGGAGGAATTATTACCGAGTGCTGACTAGCAAAGCATCTGGAAAAAGACCTTGACCCAAAGGGGGAAATATTAAATACAAATGAGTTTTTATGGCTAAGAGCTTTCAAAGTGAGTAGGGAGGTCATTCCAGTGGTTACGCTTATGCACATCTCAGCAGGATCTCATTGACTGCCCCAGTAAACAGTGTCTCAAACACCAGGTCTCCTGAGGGATCTAGATACATCTAGACACTATAGGCAGGGCAAATAATCTCAGGAATTCGGCACCTGGTCAGTGGGCCTCACTTTGGAATATATGCTCCCCAAGGTAACAGAGTTAGGCTCATGTATGACTCTAGTGCCCCTTTTATTTGAACTAATAATTAGCACTATAATCATTAAATATATGTCTGAGATACCTAAATCTTCATTCTGTTCATATGCCAGTTGAGCCCTGAATCTCAGCAGAGTTGCAACACCTACTCTCCAGTTCATTGGACTCACCCAGGATGACTAACAAAAGGATGATGATGGACAACACCCATCCCAAAAAACAGTATCTACAACAGCAAGCAAGGCAGTTCCACCCATCTGCCCCATGGGATCTAAGCCCCCTCTCAATCAGAAACAGAGTAGGCATACCATCCCCAAATCCTCAAGATTGAGGAATGAACAAACATAAGTGGGGAAAGTAACTGCAGACTTAAGTAGAATTATGATTATTCTAGCAATGGAAGAATTTGTATCATTGATAGAAAGGCAGTGGTCCCAAGAAGAGGTGTAACATGGGGTACTTTGGGGACATTGGAATTGTCCTGCACGACAGTGCAATGACATACAGGCCATTACACATTTTGTCAAAACCTATAAAATTGTGCAATGCAAAGTATAAACTATAGTCCTTGGTTAGTAACAGTGCTTCAATGTGTGTTCATTAATTGTAACAAATGTACCATACTAATGAAAGATGTTAATGGGGAATAGTGGGGGTGGGGGTATATGGGAATCCCCCTATATTTTTGATGTAACATTTATGTAATCTAAAGCTTCTTTAAAAATAAAAAATAAAAAGTTGTGAGATGCAAAGCTAAGGAAAGCCAAGGGACCAAAAAGTCCTTATGGGCGAAAATGAAGAAGAATCCAGAATTTAGAGCTCTAAGATAACATTGAAGCTGAGACTTTCCTAAGTGTATTTGCTAATCTCAATAAGGGGTCTGGTTGTATGGGAGATGGGAGATAAGGTCTTAGGCCTTGTGGTGGTTTGAAGCTGTATGTACCTTAGAAAAACAAGCAAATCTAATCCATTCCTGCGGCTGTAAACCCATTGTAAGTAGGATCTTTTAATGAGGCTGCTTCAATTAAGGTGTGACCCACCTTATTCAGGATGTGACCTAATTCTATTTTTGCAGTCCTTTATAAAGGGAACAAATACAGAGAGAGAAAGCCACAGAAGCAAGAAGCTGAAATCAACAAAACCCAGAAGAGAAGGGAGAGACCAGCAGATGCCGCCATGTGCCTTGGCATGTAGCAGGAGAGCCAAGGATTGCTGGCAATTGGTCTTTGGGAAGAAAGCATCACCTTAAGGATTCCTTGATTTGAGCATTTTATCAGCCTTAAAACTATAAGTTAATAAATTCCCATTGTTTAAGCTAAACCATTTCATGGTATTTGCTTTACGCAGCCTAGGAAACTAAAACAGGCCTACTCAAAGTAGGAAGATGGAAGCCTTGAAAGACTGCAGTCTCAGTAAACAGGTGGACTGGAAAAATATCTGCCCTCTGGTAAATGGAAATGTCCCAGGACACTTATGGGACCAGCTTCACAGTCATACAGAGCCCTGCACTCAAAAGAGCTTGGTTCACTGCTCTGCTGTGCCATCTTAAAATTCGTAATAATTTTATCTCTGAATTTGTCTTTTATAAGGGATGGGGCAACGGAATATGACCAGGAGAGCAGAGGAGTACATGCAATTTGTGTGTCTGCCATTCCTTGCCACCACATCACATATGTTTGTGATGCCTCATGAGCACAGAATGTGTAGTTAGTTCATTGAGACTCTCAGTACAGAGTATAAGTATGTTGTATCTATGACAACCCTTAGAGGCCACACTTTCTGTTTGAACCAGAACATGTCTTGAATTCAGAAAGCAGGCAGTAGTGTTCTTAGAAACACAGATAACCAAGGAACCCTATTGTAGCTTTCTTACTTGTGTTGCTGTGGTAGGCAGAAGACTGGTCCCCCAAAGATCTCCATGTCCTAACCCCAACAACCTATGAATGTGCTACCTTACATGTCAAAAAGGACTTTCCAGATGTTGAAGAAGTGAAAAGGCTTGAGATGGGAAGATTATTCTGAATTTATCTGGGTGGTCCCAATGTAATCCCAAGGGTCCTTATAAGCAGGGGAGTTCATGTCAGAGTGATGCAGTGTGAGAAAGACTGGACCAGCCTTGGAAGATGGAGGAAGGGGCCATGACCCAAAGAATGAGGGCAGCTTCTAGAACCTGGAAAAGGCAAGGAAACATCCAACCCTAGAGCCTCCAGGAAGAACATAGCTCTGATTTTAGCCCAGTGAAACTCATTTCGGATCTCGGACTTCCAGACCTGCAAGATAATAAATTTGTGCAGTTTTAAGCCACTAAGTTTGTGGTAATTTGTTCCAGCAACAGTAGGAAACTACTACTGTTATTTCCCTGTATTAGCCAACCACTTACACTGAAAATGTTGACAATTTACAAAAAGAACTGTAATTGCCAAGTGGCTCACATAATTGCGCTAATCTTTTCCCTTAGAGGAGGTCAAATTATCTGGAGAGGGCACTCTTTTCCTTGCCTGAAGCATGGATGAGCACTGGAAATATATTTCTTTAACTTCCCTTCTTACTTGTTTCCAAAGCTGACCAACCTGTTTCTAACTGACGCTTAGCTTTATTGTATCTATCTGTGTGTTCATTCAGGTTACAATTACATCTTCTAGGGCTGAAATTCATTTTTTCCCTTTGAATGATATATATCTCTGCCCTGATCCTTCTCATAATTGAATTGATTCATAATTTAAGCCTAAGAGGTCAAACTTCCACTCATTTTCAACTTCTTGAGGGATGCCACTGCACCGGCCCTCTTGTCAATAGGAGTCAGGGTCAGAAATAGAGACCAATTTTGGTGGTGATTTATGAATGGCTTGATCCTCAGTGTAACATAGCAGGCGAGACCTGAAGCCCTTACAAGTGGCAGGAAGGTGCCTTATATTTTCAAGGTTGATTCAAACTCTCTTCTGCATGTTTTTATTTTCTATCTCTGCTGGCTGAATAATTTTAGCAGACTGAAGTTATTAGGGAAAATGGGAATCGTTGGAGATTAAATTTGTTCTCCATCAAAAGTGATGAATGAAATGATTCTTTTATAAGAACAGTGACAAATCTTTCCAAACTCAGACTCGTCACCATACACATATATTGGAGAGCCAAAAATGTTTGTATTTGTTTTGGTCCTTCAGAGTGCAACGATGTAGACATTAACTGTAGAATGAAATGTTTTCTTGCTTTCATATGTTATGTTTTTATGAGATGTGTGAAGAAATGTACTGAGCAATATATAAAGAATGCAGGAGCGTCTAGAGTGCATAACCTTGTTACGGTTGCTTGAGGTCTGGCAATCAGCCATGTCATTGGCTTTCACCTAATTAAACAGAAACCAGTTCCCTCTTTAAATTAGAGTGATTGAATGACCCAGTCTGCACTGTGTCCTTGTAACCGCCTTCAGTTCTCTTTTTCACCCTCTTTCCTGGGGCTCCAAGCTGTTTTGGCTTCCTTTCTGGAGTAGAATTTGGCCAAGAATCCAGAACTGGGGACTTGAGGTCAGATCTGTGACATCTGTTCTTTCCCCAGTCTGCCTGCCTCTGCTATAAAACAAAGTAAAGTTGATCAGGTGGAGCTGCTTTAATGCCTTTTTTTCAAATGGTGGTATAAAATTCATTATTTAAAGAACTCCCACCCTCTGCTTAGCTTAATCAGTCCAGGCACTCATTAAGCATTTCCTTTATGGCTCTCTGCTCACTGCATCACCCACATGGCACTTAAGACTTGTTCTATTAGGCATATAAACTAGTTTGGAAAGCTCTTAGATCAGCAGTCCTGTCTCTTTACCTCTTTGATTCCTCCATAAATAAATATAGATTGACTGGTGTCCTGAATATCTTTACTATCATTGTGATAAATGTGCACTCTTTTTCTCCCAACTTTTTATTTTGAAAAATTTCAAAGCTGCAGAAATGTTTCAAGGAAAGTACAATGAATAATCTATATACCCTGTCGACTGTATTCAACTGTTGTTAGCACTTTGCCAACTTTGTCCTCTCCCTTCCTCTCTCCCTCCCTTCCTTCATGGATGGATGGATGGATGGATAGATAGATAGTTTTTGACTGAACCATTTGAAAGTTAGTTGCAGTCATTGTGATGTTTTATCCTAAATACTCCAGCATTAATCTCCCAAGAACAAAGATATTTTCCTACCTAACTGCAATGCAATTATCACACTGAAGAAATTTAACATTGATATTCTGTTGGTATCTAAAACATAATTCATATTCAGATTTCCCCAATTGTTGCAGTAATGTCCTTTAGTGCTTTTTTTTTTGCTTTCTATCTAAAGATCACTCATTACATTTAGTTATTATGTCTCTCTAATTTTTAATCTAGAATAATTTCCTACTTTTTTTTTCTTTTTTGGATTCCACGTCATTAAAATTTTTGAGGAATCCAGATCAGTTTTGCAAAAAGACTCTCAATTTGGATTTGATTGTTGCCTCAGGTTTAATATTTTTAAAAAGAATACTACATATATTATGTTATGTCCTCAGAGTATCACATCAAGGGGCACAGAATGTTAGTTTGTTCCTTTATTGGTGATTTGAAGCTTGATCCAATTGAAAAGGTGGTATCTGCCAGATTTCGTCATTAAAAGGTATCTTTTGTAGTCAATAACTAATTTGCAGGATGATATTTTGAATCTGTATAAATATCCTTTTTCCCAATAGTCTTTCTCCAAGGTTTTAGCAACATTCATCATTTCTGAATGAGTTTTGATGGTTATAAAATGATTATTTTCTATTTCATATCATTTAGTCAGTATTTTCCTCAAAAGAAGAGATATCTTTTCTCCTCTTCTCCCCAATTTATTTTTCCCCATTTATTATTAGTTTGGCTTATGGATCATGTTAGTCATTTATTAAAAATTCTCTAGGGCTTTCCATTGCATTTATTTATTTATTTATTTATTTATTTATTTATTTATTTAGATACAGGGGGCCAGGGATTGAAACCGGGACCTTGTATATGGGAAGCCAGTGCTCAACCACTGAACCACATCGGCTCCCCTGAGTTGGCTTTTTCATTTGTTTGCCTGTTGTTGTTTGTTTTTGTTTTTAGGAGGTGCCAGGAACTGAACCCGGGACCTTCCCATGTGGGAAGCAGACACTCAACTGCTTGAGCCACATCCGCTCCCTATTTTTTTCTTAGTTTTTTCATTGTATTTAGAATAAAGTAAAATTTAGAATAAATGAAAGACTCTACCCTGGCCAAAAAAGGCCCCAAATCATCTGACCTCTGCTCACCTCTCTGACTTCAATTCATACCACCCTTGTGCCACCCTATATTCCAATCACACAGACCTACTTTCTATTCCAGGAACACACGTCAGGCTTGGTCCTAGGTTCCTGCTTTTCCCCTGCCTGGAATATTGTGCTGAGCGTCCCATGGCTGTTTCTCAACTCCATTCATTTCTTACTTTAACTGTCAATTCTAGGGGATGCCTTCCCCGACCACCCCCCTCCAGTCTAAAGTAGCCCCAGTCGCCCTATCACAGCACCCTGCTTACCATCGTTACTTGTTTCACTCAGCTGACCTGAGTTTATTTACTGTCTGTCACCCCACCACTGCGAATATAATCTCCATGTGGACAGACATCTTGCTTGCTGCTCTACGTCCAGCACCTAGAACAGGGCTTACCCACAGTGGACTCTTGACAACTCTTCCTAACTTCTCTGGGGCAGAAGCAGCAAAACATCTACACTGGCTGGCCACCTACAGAGTTAATATGTCAAAGGTTCAGTGACATTAGGAGTAAACCACACATTCTGGGGAGATTTTCTAAACAATGTCAACCAGTAGCCAAGTGAAAGTTTACTGATTTAGGTCTCAGAGAATATAAATCCATGCAATTCAAAACCTCATTCCATGGTTTATCATACCATTGGTTTTTCTTTCTTTTTTAAATTCATGTAAACCTGACTATAATAAGTACAGTAAGTAGAATTTTTCAAGGTGGGGGTGGGGCAGTATGGGAAAAACATACCAATTGTAAGCTATGGACTGCAGTTAGCAATAATATCCCCGACGGCGCCTGTGTCTGCTTGTTGTTTTTGCTCCTTATCTGCTCGTTTCTTCTTTAGGAGGCACCAGAAACTAAACCTGGGACCTCCCATGTAGGAGGTGGGTGCCCAACTGCCTGAGCCACATCCGCTCCCCAGCAATAACATTTTGATGATGTTCTTTCATACTGTGTAATAAATGTTCCACAGCAGTGCAAGGTGTTGGTGGAGGGGTGATGTATGGGAATTCTGGCATTAGGTATGAATGTTTTGTAATCTCACAACTTCTCTAATAAAAAAATATTTTTTTAAAAAGAAACACATTCGAGGCTGGAGGCAGGAAAACACTGGGGTTAAAGGCCATAGGGTCTGGAGCTGGATACACCCAGATTAATATCCTGACTCAGTAATTTACTAGTTTCATGGGCAAGTTACATAATCCCTGACAGTTTGAGTCTCCTCATCTGTAAAATGGTGATAATAACATTACCTACCTGATTGGATTGAGGTAAGGATACAATGAAGTGATGCTTGAAAATTGCTTAAGACAGTCCCTGGCCCAGGACATCTGCTCAATAAACATTAGCTATTGCTATATATATACATATTTACACTAGAAGGAAAGAAACAATTTTGGATTCATTCCATCTACTAGTCAAACTCTGTGTGTGTATGTTCAGGAAACATTTCTCGTATCTTGAAAATGGAACTAAGATATCTTTTGCACTTCTTTTCCCACTCCCCAATTCAAATTCTCAGAATTTTTGTACTGCCTAAGTAAACTAGGTGGTAGTGGAAATGGTTGCCTGACCCTAAGTCCTCTGCTGTATCTCAGAGCTAAGAATAACTTTTGGTTGAGCCCTAGAAGGGCCATTTGACTGTGAATTGGAACAATTTGCTGAGTATGAGCATAAGGTTCATGCTGTGTGTCCCCATGATCTTCTCAACGTGGGTTTTCTAGGCTTTGCCAGAAATGCACATCTAGAAAAGAGTTGGTGAGCTTAGTCAATGGAAATGCAGCTGATCATGCCACAATGTTTGTACCGCTGATTAAACAGGCCATCAGTTGTTACTCATTTCTTGTTTAGCTTTTGGAGGGATTTGATGAGGAAGTAACTATTCCTGAATGGCCTTTCAATTTATTGAAGCTTTATGCTCTGTGCATTCTCATGTTGCATTCTAATAATTGAGTTCTGTTGATTGAGAACTGTTGAGTTCTGTTAATGTTACAGAACCTAAAATGTCTTGGGTGCTGGGCCTATTTCGTTGGTGTTTGCATTTTCTCTGGCAAGACACTTGGTGGCACTATTTAGTAAAGAAATGACTGCTACCTACAGTTCCTTTTTAAATGCTCATGCACCAGTGGGTGAAATGAATGAATGAAAGACTTTCTCTTTAGATGTAATTAAAATAAATACCAACTGTAAGAGAATGAGTCTTACATGATCATCAATTCAGATAAAATGTGTTTGTTCCTTTTTCCTTTGACTGCTAATAGATTAAACTTAGGTTTCACCAGGTGATGAAAAGTGAGCCACTGGATAATTATTTATGAACTGGGACTGTAAGATCCACACTTGATAAATGAGATTTTCATTTGAATAATATAAATTTTGGGGGAAAGACAAGAACTATACAAAGACAAATATCATCTTAGTTTAACATCTTTCAATCTTAGTGAGGAAAGACTTGATCTGGGAACATGCTGGAAGGAAAGAAACCCCTGGGTTTTAAGCCAACAGCATGGCTTACTGACAGCAATAAGAAAGTGAAATGAAGCTCTGAGATAATCATTAATCAGATCTTTATCTTAAGCAAAATTAATCTTTGTAGCTCAGAAAATAAATTGCTTGGGGAAAAGCTCTTTGTTTAGGAAAAAAAAAAAAGAGATTGATTTCCTGCAGAGGAGAATCTTCAGGGTGAGTATTTGCTATGGAAATTATCTTCTAACAACTCATCTTTATTACTAGGCACAGAGACTGAATTCACACCTTAGTATTACCATAAATCTGCCTGTGCTGCTGCAGATACCATTGTAAGGCAGAACACACCGCCTTCATATGGGCATGTAAAGGCTCATTTGTATACTGCTTTTAAAGGGTGTCAAAGGAAATTCTTAACATTGGTTAAAAGGGTGTAGCTGTGGTTTGGTTTATAGCCACACCAAATAATTTTAATAAAAACTAAATCACCGTGTTGCTTTACAGTATCTACATATTATAGAGAGACCCAAATTGTAGTCTTTCAAAGGCCAAATGCCTTCCCTGGGGGCCTCAAATAATTATATAGCATTTTTGTGAATTAATTGAGGAGTATTTAAATAGGTCTATTATCACATCTTAAGTTTTTTCAAATAAGAGCGTATAAATGCAGGAAGTTCTTTTGACATGTTACTTAGCTACTTTAAAATAAGAATCTTTTATGTTAAGTTAAAAAAAAAAAAAGATCATAAAACTAAGCCCCTTACTAATGATTATAGTTTCTAAAGCCGGCAGGCACTGACTTATTATTATAATGATTGAATACCACCATTACTAGTAAGATCATTTATTTTCAGAGTATTTTGCAATCATTAATTGTTCACTTCTGTGAATACTCCATGAGACAGTATTATTAACTCCATGAGGAAATGAAGACTCAGAGAACCTAAGAAACTCATTATTACCCTTCAAGTGAAAAAGGAGAAGCCAGGAATGTAGGTTTGGCATTGCAATGATTCTTCTCTTTGGTAGAAATATCACTTGGGCAATATTCTGACCTTCCTGCTCATTGTCATTCCTCCTTAAATTATTAGCATGCTGCAATTCTGGTGCTATGGCTGCTATTTCCTCTACCTTACAACAATCACTTGGTGTAATGCTTTACAGTCTGATTATCCCTGGGTAAACTGTCTCTGTAATTATCCTTATAACAGCCCTGTGAAGGAGGCAATATTAACCCCATTTTTAGACGAAAAATTGTAGTCAGTTTTGTAGATCAGTGAGGTTAAATAACTTCTCTAATGTCACACAGCTAGTGCAATGCAGAACCAGCATTGCAAAGCAGGTCTTCTGACTACAGATCCGGGTTCATTTCACCGTTTACATCTGCAGTGATTCCAGAATGTTGTAGTTAAAACAGAAAACAAAGCTTGTTGGAAGCCACTGATGTGATGGACACAAAATTAAACCGTTTCGTTGTTTTTTCAGTCCACCTAGTTATTATTATTTTTAATTTAAGGGGGCCTTAGAAATGTTTTAGGATCCTTTTTGTTCCTTTCTGCAGCAGAGCATATAAAATTAACTCAGTAACTCCAGATCATGAAAGATGCATTTTAAAAAGCCAGCCCTCTGTAGTGAGCTGCTTCACATGTATGAGGTCCTGGGTTCAATCCCTGGTACCCCCTTCAAAAAAAAAAATCCTACCTTCTGAGATATATTTATTCTCTCACTGTCCATTTTTGAGATACATCATTGTTTTAAATGGTCAAAAAGTAAAGAACTCTCATGAGCCTTACCTTTCCATTAATGTGTGTTCTAGTGTTGCTGGGTCTCTGGATAAGCCCAGTTTCTTGCTGGGATCAGATATCTATATTTCCAGGTCTCTTTTTATTTTATTCTCTTTTACTTTCCCTTCCTCCCTCCCTCTCTCCCTTCCTTTTATTTTACTATAATAATAGATAACTTTAATTTCTATGGCTTGGATGAAAGTAGCACCATAATAGACATAACTAATCAGAAAATAAATATTTATTAAGCCACCACTATAGATAAGACACTTCTAGGGAGGCTGAAGGATACCAAACTGTTTGAGAAAAGGTCCCTGTCATAGGGAACTTAATGTACTTGTGAAGAAAAGATATATATGGCAGAAGTAACCAATAGTACAAAGCAGTCAATGTGAAATGCCCACTAAATATATAGGCAGTAAATGGAATATAAATTCATTAGAGAGTGGAATCATGATGTACTTGGGTCTGGAAGTCAGAGGGAGATTTGGGCCAGAGATAGAAGTTTGGGAACCGTTATAACCCCTCTTCTCCATGCAGTCTGGATCATGTGGTGATGTGATGACTGAAGTCACGGGATTATACCTGGGGTTACTGCAGCAAGAGAAAAGAGATGAGGTCAGAACTCTTGAGAAGAACAGCATTTAACAGCTTGATCATTAAAGAAGGAGAAAGAGAAGGAGGAGGAGGAGGAGGAGGAGAACCACCAATGAAGAAGATTGAGAAGAACCTAAGCAGAGCAGTACTTGGAAATCAGGATAGTATCCTGAAAGCCAAGGAAGAAAAAAAACCAGAAGAAAGAATGATCCTTAGAAATTTCATGGGAAATGTGGCCTGAAAAAGAAGTCTTTTGGCTTTGACAATGAGAAGATTATGGCAGAGCTATTTCAGAGGAGTCTTGGGAGTAAAGCCAGATTGTGGTTTGTTGGAGAGAGAATGAATGGACCTGATGTGGAGACCCAGTCGATAGATTGTGTTTCTAAAATGGTTGGCAGTGAAAGGCAAGATGCACACTAGGCCATGGTTCCTGCATGGTACATGGCCCAACAATACTGAGAAAATGTATTTTGTGGGATACAGGAAAGCTAAGTTCACCTATAGGTTTCAGGAAGGCATTGAGTGGAGGAGAAATTGAAGATTTGAAATAAATATACTCGAGTAAGGAAAAGATGAGATAAACAGGTGTATTGGAGAGAGTGTGTGATACCTTTTTATCTAACAAGAGAGGAAAAGACAACAGGGTGCAGATTACAGAAAATTTTGAAGTAAAGAGGAAGGAATTTGAAGAAATTTACATGAAACAGCTAAATTGACTTGGCAAAATATGAAGAGAGCTGATTTTCAAGGAGTAAAAAGATTACAGGAGGGGGTTGAGCGTGGAAAAAGTCGGGTGAGATATTGGGGAATGTGACAGGGAGTAAATTATAGGAGAACAATCAAATTGCCCAGAAGCAAAGTAGGCTCGGTTCTTTTCTTCTGCAAAGAAATCTCGGTTTTATAACTCTCAAGATATGAGCAAATCAGCTAACTTCAGTGTCTTGTTTTTTCTCTGAAAGGCATTAACCTTCAATTATCTATAAATAGAAGAAAAGCATTTGTTGACTTTATTCTTCAGTCTGGTGCCTCATATCCACAAATAGAAATTTCGCATTGGGTTAATGGTTAATGTGTCCTATGAATCAATAGGAAGCCCATTTGCTTTGCAGCTCTGTTTATGCATGATATGCAGCTGCTGTGGTCTACATCAAGGAAAGTAAAAAACAACAAGAAGGTGTAAGAGCTGAAGGTCTTTTAGGGATCAAGATGGACCTGTGAGGTGCAACATCCAACAGGGAGGAACAAATGGTGGGAATTTTGCCTCCCTTAAATTCACTCTGTCTCCAAATGGTTGCTGAAATGTTCAGTGCCATACTGCTGTATCTTTTTCTTCCCTGTGTTATATAACACATGTCCTTAGGTGCTAGCACCACCTCCTCTTCCTCTTTTTTCTCTTCCTCCTCCTCCATGTCTTCCTTTTCACCACTCCATTGTTACCGCGAATCCATAATGAATAGGTTCTGCTTTGTGTTAATCCCTACAACTTTCCACTGCCTTCCACCTATGACAAATTAGCAAAGGTGAACTATTCTAGAATCTGAGAATTCAAGACCTTCAATTTCAAGAGCCTATGAGAAATATTTTGTTTTTACTCTTTAGTATCACTCAACAAACCAAATCTGTTAAACTTTATGTCTTCATTGTTGAAATAACCATTCCTATAGATAGTCCTGGGGTGTTACCATCTAATTTCATGACTTTTGCCACTTCAGAGGTTTTCCAAATTCTTACCAACTGTCACTCCCTTCAGAGTAGGTGGATGTACTATGAACCCAATGAGCCTAGAGGCATGTGAAGGAGTGGTTTTCTCAACAAGCCCAAAGGACTGATGCTCTGTGGCATCAGGGCTTTTCATGGGTGGCCAATCTGAATTTAAAATGTTCAAGCTTGTGTTTCTCCTCCCCACTCCTTCACTTCATCTTTTCTAGAATATACATAATAGGATATTCTCTGCTTTTCTGAGTAGTTTCCTTAGGGATGTCATGGAAGGGACCATTTTCATACCAGTTTTGCTTTATGCAACCATGAATTAGCTGCTTTACTGGGTAAGCTTCACCTCAGACACAAGTCACACACCTCCAGAGAGTATTAATTCCCTCACACAGCAATCATCTGCTTCATTATTTAAGCACAATTTCACCATTATCTTAAACCGCAGGTCAATTTAATTCTCCAAATCCAGGTAAATATTTGCCCAAGGGTGCCCATTAAAGCCAGTGAGAGGAAAAATTCTCTGCTCGGTGCTGTTCCTGCAGGTGTCTGCGTCAGCTCTGCTTAGGGGGAACAGGGAGACTGCAAGGCCCTGGCAGAGGGCAGGTCAAGATGACACAAGAAAGTTAGCAGGAAGTTGGCAAGAATGGGGAAGTAAGGGAGCAGAAGCTAACAGAATGCAGGGGCACATGGGAGGGAGGAGGTTGATGGGCAAAATCATCCCTGGACCAAGTGGGCGTCAAAAGCCAGGCGTTGCCCACCTGGATCAAGATGGCAGAACGAGACGCTTCAGGGCTCTGTCCCCTCACAGAAGCTTTGAACAACCTCCAAGACCGAACAGAAACATCTTTCCCAGGGCTCCAGAAAACAGTTAAAGGACTGCAGTAACAAGGTGAGTGCTGAATGAAGAAAAAGTCTTCTTAAAAGTGGTAGGATCTCCTGGCACCCTGGCTGGCCCCTCCCCTACCCATCACCAGCTGGGTTGGAGCCAGCCTGTGCTCCCAATGTGGATCCCTGGTCCAGGTTCCAGAGAGACCAGAGTGGCCCTCGTGCACATGCAGGGAACTCGTATGTCTGGCCCAATCTGTTTGATGGCGGTCTGAGGGACTCGCTGTCCCAGAACTTGCTCTGCGTGTAGAAGGTGGCTCACAGAGCTCTCCTATAGAACACTGTGGGAGAGCAGTCAAGTCACGCCTGGGGAAGGGATTGCTGCTGTGGGACATACAGTGCAGTGCCTGAGACCATGAGGAAACTGTTTCCTAGGGAAGAGAGAGCATTTGTAACCCTGTAAATGAGGGAATTCTTAGGGCTACACATGCATGCTTCAGACTAGAGGCATGCACATAAAGGATCAAGGAGTCCCCTAGGCTTTGGCCTGGAGCTAATCTCATACAACCCATTGTATCAATGAACCTTGAAGGAGAGCACTTGCACAGGTCAATCTGTAAAGACTAGGAAATCTGTCATATAACTAGCTGGATACAAGCTTAAGGGACAGATGCTACAGAATCTAAATTTCATAGAAAACATATTGAAATAGCAAGATTTCCAGGTCTCAGCAAAAGATTACAAAACATACAAAGAAACAGGAAGCAATGGCCCAGGAAAAGGAGAAGAGGAAGGCATTAGAAACCATCCATCAGGAGGATCAGACCTGGAACATTTCAGAGAAACACTTTAAAATATGATCCTAAATATGTTCAAAGAACTAAAGGAAATCAGGAAAATGATAGATGAACACAAAGACAATGTCAATATAGAGAAGGAAATTATGAAGAGGAACCAAACAGAGCTGAAAACCACAGTAACAGAAATTAAAAGTTCCTTAGAGGGGTTCAACAGCAGATTGGAACTGGCAGAAGAAAAAATCAGTGAACTTGAAGATAAAATAATTGAAATCATCCAGTCTGAAGAGCAGAAAGAAGAAGGAATGAAGAATGAATAAAGTCTGAGGTGCCTGTACTCATTGTGGGAGTCCCAGAAGAAGAAAAAAGAGAAAGGGGCAGAGAGAATATTCAAGGAAATTATGGCTGAAAACTTCCCAAATTTAATGAAAGACATAAATATGCACATCCAAGATGTTCAGCAAACTCCAAATGGGTTATATGCAAGGGAGCCTCAGTAAAATTAAGTGTCAATTTCTCATTGGAAAATTGTCAACCAAGAAATTCTATATATCAAAACTTTCTTTCAAAAATGAGGAAGAGATGAAGACATTCCCAGATAAACAAAACCTGAAGGAGTTCATCACCACTAGACTGGCCCTAAAAGAGATGCTAATGAGAATTCTGCAGGCTGAGAGGAAAGAACAATAGACAAGAGATCAAAGCCACACGAAGAAATCAAATACATATAAATGCCAGTACTATTGTATGGTTTGTAACTCTACTTTTTACTTTCCTAAAGGATCTAAAAAGCAAATGCATAAAATGTAATGATGAACCAGTAGTTTTGGACTCTTAATGTGTAAATGTGTAATTTGTGACAGCTACATAAAGGTGTGTGGGGGGGCAGAGGAGTATAGGAATATAATGTATATTTTGGGTTGTCATTGTAATCATAGTAATGGTAATGGCGTAGTAGAAATAGGTAGTTACTATATGGCAGGTCCTGTGCTTTTTAAACATTATCTCACTTTATATGCATTATCAAAATTAATCCTTAGAATAACCCCACAAAGTAGCTGCTGTTATTCAAATACCTCAGGATGCATAAAGCAGAGTTTAAAACGATCTGGCCCATCACAGAGTTATTGAATGGGTCGAGGCAAGCTTTACACTGAGGTATTTGACTCCAATCTCTGAAACAAAGCAGGCCAGCTAGCTGTGTGGTCAGCGGGGCCCCCCGAACTGGACACTGTTCTGGACACTGGTGCCATAGGGAGGGACATGAGGATGAAGAAATCTGAATATCGGAGGGATGTGAGCAGCTTGTGGCCAGGTCACTTCACTGTGGTTTAAATTGCCACTGAAGGTTTGGGAGCTTCAGCCCTCCTTTGGTGAATAACACCGTTTTCTAAAACTGCTGGGTTTGGATTTATACCTTTGATCTTTTTTCTTGGATGACCGCTTACGAGTTCCAGGACTAGACCAGGCAGCCTGCAAATGTAAGAATTAAAATAGTTCGCCTGGGGCTAAGATGGGACAGAAACTGACAACAGGGGAAGGAACTATATATTTCCATATCAGCAAAAACCTGCAGTTTTCCATCATGCCTTTGTGAGCTTGGTCCTGCTTCCATGGGTGAGAAGATTAATTTAATCAGATATATTTCTGCATGCTCAGGAGCCTCCACTAACTATTGTACATACGCAGCAAAATGTGTGGATATAATTCCTGTTGCCTGGGCCTGCTACTTAAGGATAATATTTGAAAATGCCTAACTTTACTTTTGACATGTAACACCATGCCTTTGGTGTTACAAGGACTATTAATGAAGAAAGTTGCTTTAGGTTCTGACCAAATCGAGGGTTACAAGGGACTTATAAAATATTATAAAACTGTTTTAAAATAGTTTTGCCATTTATTTACAATTATTAATGTAACATTTCTCACATGATTCTCTTGAGTTTTCCAGGTGTTCAAGCCTTTCAAATAGAGTGATAGTTTTACTTCTTCCTTTTCAGTTGTTATGCCTTTGATTTCTTGTCCTCTTCTAATTGCATTGTCCTGACAGAATAATAATGAAGAGAAGTGATGATAGTGAGCTTCTTTGTCTTATTTTAAACTTAAGTGGGAATGATGTTGACTTTCGGGCTGAGATATATGTATCTAATCCTATTTTATTAAGCTTTATTTAATGTTGAATTTTAGCAAATGCTATTCAGCTCCATGAAGATGACTCTATTATTTTTATCCTTAGAGATATTAAAATTGTATAGTACACATCCTAATATATCACCACTAGACCTGCCCAATAAGCAATGCTAAAGGCAATTCTTAAGACTGAAAGGAAAGAACACTAGACAGTGGATCAAAGTAGCATAAAGAAATAAAGACTTCTGGTATAGGTAACCATATGGTAATTATAAATGTCAGTACTATTGTCTTATTTGGTATGTGTTGTATTTCAAACACCTAAATATAAGAACAAAAACTATAAAACTACTAGAAGCAAACATAGAGAAGTATCTTCAGGACCTTACATTAGGCAATGGTTTCTTAGACTTTACACTAAAAGCATGAGCAACAAAAGAGAAAAAAAGGGATTTCATCAAAATAAAAACTTTTGTACACCAAAGACTTCATCATGAAAGTGAAAAGAGATATTTAGAAACCATATATCTAAAAGGCTTTAATTTCCAGAATATAAGGAAATCCTATAATTCAACAATAAAAAGACAAACAACCCAATTTAAAAATGGGCAAAAGACTTGAATAGACATTTCTCCAAAGGGGATACACAAATGGCCAATAAGCACATTAAAAGATGCTCAACGTCATTAGCCATTAGGGAAATGCAGATCAAGACTATTTAAGACACCATTTTATACCCACTGTAATGGCTACTATTGAAACAATGGGAAATAACAAGTGTTGGAGAGGATATGGAGAAATAAGAGCACTTGTTCATTATTGGTAGGAATGTAAAATGGTGCAACTGCTTTGGAAAAAAGTTTGGTGGTTCTTCAGGAGGTTAAGTATAGAATTACCATGTGACCTGGTAATCCCACTTCTAGGTATATATCCTAAAGAATTGAAAGCAGTGACTTGAACAGACATTTTCACACAGATATTCATTGCACCATTATTCACAATTACCAAACGATGGAAGCAACCCAAGTGTCCATCAACAGAAGAATGGATAAACAAAATGTGATGTATGCATTCAATGGAATATTATTCAGCCTTAGAAAGGAATGAAGTTCTAATACATGTGACAACATGGATGAACCTTGAAGACATCATGTTGAGGAAAATAAACCAGACACAAAAAGACAATAATTGTATGACCTCACTGATATGAAAGAAATAGAATAAGCAAACTCATAGAGTTAGATCTAGCATATAGATTACCAGTGGTTGGGTTGGGGATAGAGAATGGGAAGTTAATGCTTAATTTGAACAGAATTTCTATTTAGGTTGATTATAAAGTTTTAGAAATGGATGGTGGTGATGGTAGCTCAACATTGTGAATGTAATTAACAACACTGAATTATATATTTGAATGTGGTTAAAAGGGGGAAGTTTTAGGTTGTATACAGCTTACGAGAATAACATTTTTAAATTTTGTTTAAAATAAATAGGGCTGTACAACACAAACAGTGAACGGTTATGTCAACTATAGCCTTTAGTTAATAGTATAGTTATAATAATATTGATTCATCAATTGTAACAAAGGTACTACACTAATACAAAGTATTAATAATAGGGAAAACTGCGTGTGCAAGGGGGGGCCGTATATGGGAACTCTGTATTTCTGCAGGGTTTTCCTGTGGACTTACAAATTCTAAAAAACAAAACAAAACAAAACATAAAAATGTTAAATAACTAAATCTACCAGGCACACTCTAGATGTTAGTTGTGGTAAAGTCAGATGAAATTGATTTGAAGAAATGTCACTCATAAAAACTCTTGTTGTTCCTTTAGAACAACCAGCAAATTAGTTTTTTTTAATCCAAAGAGGTTATATTATATTTTTTAATTATCCATGGGTCATTAGCAAGGAATCGCAAAATACAAATTTGATTATGATCCTGTAATGCATAATTGCCCTCTCCAGTAGACATCTACCTCCTCACTTTGCTTTCTTTCCCTTTATTGACATTTAGTTCTAGTTATTTAAATTGACGTGATGTTCATTTTAAATCTTTATCGAATAAAATGGGAAATGAGTATGAAAGTAAAACATTTAGATCCACATGATGCCCTAGAGTTAACATGGCCGAGCACTGGTCTCCATCAGAGAAGAGGAGGGACAGAAGAGATGGTACAGTAAATCCCTCTTATTCCCTAAAGCATCATCATTTTCTACACTTATTTCATATCTCCTTTCAATTCTACTGAGTCACTCTATGATTTTATGGTGACTGGGACTCAAGAGTAGAAAAAAAATGTCTACCTCCAAGGTCTGGAGCAGGCATTCACCATTAAAAGAAAGCAAGCTTTAGGCTTTTAAAAAATATATTTGTCTCCTGGGACTTTAGCGAGGGCACCAGGAGAGCAGTCAATGTGTCTAGAACCATAAATCTCTAGCATTACATCCAATATTCAGTTAATGATATTGCATGTGTCTTTAAATGGGTCTACAAAAACTGCCATCTCTATTATTTATCTGTCTCTTCTGCAATGAAGCTGGCAAGAAATATGTCTCCTAGAAGTTGGGGGTGGTAGGAAAGGATTATCAAGTTGAAAGCTACTAAACTGATGGCATTTTCCCCTCCCTCCTGAACCCTGTGTCATAAAACATCTGGGCAGGGGTTAGTCGCCTTCTCTTTTGGCCTTAACTGATAGGTGATGTATTTCACATAGTGGTTGCAAAATGCAAATGGCATTCGGCACCTGTGTTCTGGATCAAAGACTTGTGAAACTGGTACAGGATTGTCTCTCAGTTCAGAGTTAATTTTTGTTTACACCAATCAATGAGTGGTAAAACTCTGAGGCTGCCCTTCTTCAAAAAGGGTAAACCAGCACTAACTTCCATAACAATGGAAACCTGTTTTCTAGTCTTCCAGGGCTTCTCCATATGCCGAGTCTATGCACTTCCATCTCTCCAGTACACCTCCATAGAAGGTACAATAAAGAAGTCACTCTAAGTGAGATAAACGGCTGTACAGCAGCATAACCAGGGAGCAATGCATTGAAAATGAATGGCAAGGCAAAACGGAACAAAGTGCTGCCCAACCAGGAAACAGCAAGAGCAAGGCAGTGGATCTCCTTCAACTAGATTCACGTTTGAGTAAACTGGGAAAGAACTTCCCTATAACTCAATAAGGAAGCATTTCACATGGGGCCACAATGGAGCAAGGGAGAGAGGCAGTGAAGTAGAACTTTAAATTTTTACAGGGTTGTTTAAGAAAGGAACAGATGTAAAGAAGATGGCGGGTCTGTTTATATTGGTTGAATAATACACGAGTGAGTTGCTGAGAAACCAATGTTATAAATTGCCTGTGTATTTTGTTCCAGGGCACATATGAGAAGCATGAAGCTAGGTACAAAGCTTATTATTAGGAAGGCCTGCCACACACACAAAACACTTACAGACAAGTCTACATGTTGCTGGTGTGCTGCTCAGATAGTACATGTGAGTAATCCACTTTTAAAAATATTTTTTATTAGAGAAATTTTAGGTTTACAGAGAAATCATGGGTAAAATATGGAGTTCCCATATACCGCCCTGTTATTATTACCTTGCATTAGTGTGGTACACTTGTTACAATTAATGAAAGAACATTTTTATAACTATACTATTAGCTACAGTTCATCGTTTACAATAGGGTTCACTGTTTGTTTTTTAAATTTTTATTCTAGTAACATGTACACAACCTAAAATTTCCCCTTCTTAGCCACATTCAAGTAAGAGCAATTCACTTTTTTCTCTTTATTTTCTGCACTCTGGAAGAAGAGGTTTTTAAAATATGATTTGTGCTTCTGTATATACTACTAAGCTCTAGATGAGTAGGAAGTTTTAGTTAATCATCCAAGAGTACCCTGTGGACTTGGCTTTTGTGGCTTGCCATATTGTAAAGAAGTAAAGTACAATAATATAAAATGGAACGAAATTTAAGTCTTTGCCTCGGCCTGAATTTCTTTAAGGATAATGCAAGATAAGAACATATACATTCCAGGTAAGAGGACCTACTTTGTACAGCCTTGCAAGGATGTGCATTAGTGTGGGACCGAAGCTAATGTAAAGCTAACGTTTGTCATTCCCATTGCACGCTTGCACACACTTGCCATACAATCTGGCAGAAACCAACATGAGGCAGTAACACTTCCATATATAAGGAAGGCATTTGAGAACTTTCATAGCAAATTAAAATGAATTTCCCTGACATATATGCATCCAACCTAACTTTGATTCTTTTACGTGGGGCAGCACTGTGCCCAGCAAGGCAACGCTCTTGCATCTTAACATGCCAGAGGGACATTTGTCCTGCAGATCCATCCGATGGAGACCCCCCTTTCTTCAAGCAAGGGAAATAAGAGGCTTCCACACTTGAAAACATCAGCCTGCTCCTGCCCTGCCTCCCGACTCCGCCTCGCTCTCCTTCCCGGTCCTTCAATGGAATGTTTGAACAAGCAACGATAACACGCTCCCTAATAGGCCAAATAAAGTTTTACAAGGAGAACAGGTGGGCCGGCCTGAAAAACAAACTTCTCCCGAAGCAACAGTAAGACAAATGATCCGAATCTTGCCATTTAGTTAATGTTTCTCTCTTTAGCTTGCTGTGTACATAACACCCCCCTGGCCGGGCTGCCGGGAACTGCGCGCCTGTGTGTGCACAGCGATCTGAGGTCCCACAATCACATCTCTCACCTGGTGTCTCTAACCAAATAGCCCTTAATCATTACACATCATTAGTCTGCCCGCCAACTTGCATCTCTCTCCACCTTCCTGCCAGCCGTTACCTCAACTGCCAAAACAAAATCTGTTCTGACGTTCAATGAAATCAGGGACTAGATCTGGGCAGCCTGTCTGTCCCCCACGTGGTCTTCTGTTGAGGTCTGAATTTAGACTATGGCTTGGGCTTGGTGTGTTTGGCAGCGCGGAGATTTACAGTTAATCCATTTTCCCCTCCAAAGCAAAAATTCCTCTAAGCATCCTGCCTTTGTCTTGCAGCGCATGACTGACAGCGGCTCCTGTCACTCGCAGGTTTGCCGGGCTGGAGCCCTAGCGGCCAGCTGCCCTTGACCACGAGGAAGTAAGTCCAGCTGGTGCCCCTGGGCCTGCCCGTGCTCATTCTCCCATCAGCTTCAGGCCTTCGCAGCCATTCATCTAATCTCATTAACCAGACTTTGCCAAGAGTGTCGTCTCCCAGATGTAGCTCACCAAAGACAAACAGGTGGGTAAGCCTCTTGGATCCAACACAGAGAACCGCTTCTGTGTGCAGGGAAAAAGTCAGCTCTCCCTACAATTCGCCTCCCCCCTAGTTTTGGCCCTATCTCCTGGTTACAGGGGGCTTCTTTGTCTCAGGCCTCCATAAGACAAACAGAGAAACAAAAGCAAGCCTCGTGGGGCGGGCAGGGGCAGAATGCTTTTTACTCATAGCAACGCGGGGTGAGTTTACACGCAGCAGACAAAACGGTATGAATAGGAGGGAAGAGGCCGGGGCTGGCTCCAGAGAGTGCAGAATTCTGGAGACGCAGAGCTGAGCTCAGCCTAGGGCTGTGGTTGGAACAGGGGCGCATGGCCGTTGTCCTGGGGACAAGGACCTTGTTGGTTTGCTCAGGGGACTGCTTGTCTACAAATAGCCATGGGGCTTGGAGGATTTTCAGAGCTTCAGGTCCCTCCGGCAAGTACCTCTCGCTGCAGCTGCACCGTCTGTTTTCCATTTTGGTGAGCCAGACCGGGCCACTGACCCATTTATTTTGCCTGCCTTGCAGGTTGGAAAGCAATCGTTCTAGCCCAAACGAAGGGGCACATCTGTACTGATTTTTGAGAACGCACGAACAGACAATAAAAGGTGGGGGGAGCCTATACGATGATGGTGGCATTTCCTCCTGCGCAAAATGTCCCTAAGACGGCAGTCTCAACCCATTCGAAGCAGATGATTTGTCTACTGTATTTTCAAAGATTGGGAGGGGGATTCCACAACTGCCTTTAGCCATAAAGGCTTTATCCTTTCTAATTAGCATCCAAGCAGCTCTGCCTTAACGGCCCCTCTGAACCAGGTCAATCTCATTGTCCCATTGAAGACATTAGCTTCCTTAAGCAGGGCTGCTCAGCCAACCAGAAAGAGGGAAATCGTTAGACACCAGATCCTTCTCCATTGATAGCCTGATTAGACGGCAATGCCTGCGGACAAGTGGAATCGAATGGCTCCCCAGAAACAAATTTGGGGCTGTGGGGAGGTTTAAGATGTCTTTAAGGTTGGCATTTCCATAGGCAGAACTCGACATTCTGTGCAAACTACTGATACCTGCAGGTCAGGACCCTCAGTTATTCTCCATCAGATATCCTGAGGAATTTAAGCAGAGCTCTGCTCCTTGGTCACGGCCACAGAAAGCTCCCCCTACTGCTTTTTTTTTTTTTTTTT
>JAQZBX010034732.1:0-24872 GCA_029593785.1 Cabassous unicinctus | reverse complement strand
TTGCTAGATAGAGAATTCTTGGCTGGAAGTTTTTCCATTTCTTTTAGTACCTTAACTATGTCATACCACTGTCTTTATGACTCCATGGTTTCAGATGAGGTATTAGCACTTAATCTTATTGAGCTTCCCTTGTATGTGATGGTTCTCTTTTCTCTTGCTGCTTTCAGTATTTTCTCTTTATCTTGAGCATTGGACAGTTTGATGAGTATATGTATTGGAGTAGGCCTGTTGGCATTTATACTCTTTGGAGTGCACCATGCTTCCTGGACCTGTACATCCGTCTCCATCAGTAGGGTTGGGAAGTTTTCAGACATTATTTCCTCCAACACTCCTTCTGTACCCTTTCCCTTCTCTTCTCCCTAGGGGATGCTTATAAAGCATATGTTTGTGCATTTTGCATTGTCCTTCAAATCCATAAGTTCCTGCTGGATTATTTCTATCTTTTTATCTATCTGTTCTACTATCTGTTTGATTTTAGATGTACTGTTTTCCACATCATTCTTTCCTCTGCCTGTTATGTGCTTTCATTGTCTTTTGATTTCTTGGATTGTGCCATTCCTCACCATCATATCTGTTATCTTTTTATGTATGTTTATAATTTCTCCAGTATGTTCTCCCAGTGTCTTCTTAATATCCTTAATATCTTCCTTTACTTCTTAAATTGGTCCATGATGTTTGTTTGGAAAGTTTTGATTAGTTGTTCGATGTTCTGCACCTCCTCCTGGTTTTTACTTTGCTCATTAAACTGGGACATTTCTTCCTGTTTCTTAGTATGGTTTGTAATTTTTTGTTGCTGTCTGTTCATCTTTTTATCTTGATGAGTTTATTCAGTTGATTAGCTTATCTTTTTACTCCAGGGTTTTATTTCATTGCTGTTTTTTTGTGTGTTAAGTTTTCTCTTTCACACATTGTTCTTCTTATTCTATTTCATTGCTGTTGTCTATGTTCCCTTGGAGGAAAAAATCAGTGCCAGAGAAAGTGAAAGAGGCAAGAAAAATAAAAGGATAATAATGATAATAGCAATTATTAGAAGAGGAATCATTTAAGACCTTGGAAAATGAATATTTAACTCATGTAATCAATATAGAGTAATAATAATAAAAAAGTGGGGTACCAACAACGAAATGGGAAAACAAATAGAGAAAAACATATAGAATGAATTAAAAGGCTAGTATGATAAGGAGAGAGGGAAAGAGAAAAGAAAAGACAAAGAGAAAAAAGGTTAATAACAGAAAGAAAACAGGCTAGATGAGGTAGGAATAAAAACCAGAAAAATTAAGGACTAAAAAATAGAGGTGGAATGTAAGAACAACTGAAAGCAGAACATAGAATGATGAGGGAAGTAAAAGAGATAGCATTGGTAGACAAAATCAGTATATACAGAAAAGGGGAAAGGGAAAATCAAGGAAGAGGAAACACAGTAACCAAGAATCAAGCCAGCAGCACCTTGAGGAATTTATCTCTTTTTCCAGCTCCCTCCAGAGCTATACCCCGAAGCCTCCTACTCTGTGTGACCCCAAAACAGCTCACTCAGGCAGGATCTTGCCCCCACTCAGCCATTTTTTTGTGAGAGAGGTCTGTCTTTGTTCCTTTGAAAGAAAAAAAATTAGGACCAGAGAAAAGGAGAGAGATAGAAAGACAAAAAGAAAAATAATAATGGTAATAGTAAAAGGTAGGAGAGCAAATGTACAAGACGTAGGAAACTGAAAGATTAACACGAGTAAGAAGCACAGAGGAGTAAGATTAGGAAAGTGGAATAGAAACAATGAAACAAGAAACAGAATAGAGAAAACATATATAGAATGAATTAAAATGCTGGAATGTCAAGAAAAGGGGAAAAGAAAACAGAAAATAGAGAAAGGTAAGAAAGTAAAAAAGAGAAAATATTCAGAGAAAAAAGGAGAGAGGGAGAAATACAAACAAGAAAAATTGGAGACCAAATAAAAGAGGTGGAATGAAAGAACAACAACAGAAAACAAAAGCTATAAAGATGAAGGAGTGAAAAGAAATAGCTTAGGTAGAATGGATCAGTAAACAAAAGAGTAAAAGAAAAAAAAAAGAAAAAGAAACAAGCAGAGAAAGAAAAGAAGGGGATACAAAACAAGCAAGAAACAGACAGCAGCGATTTGCTTTTTAAGAAAAGGAGACAGAAGATAAAAAAAACAAAAACAAAAAACAGAAAAACAGCCTTCTTTCTTAGACCCCTGAGGATTTTCTCAGGCTCCTGGTGTTCCTCAATCACTCACCCTACAGCCTGCCCTCTGCAAGTTTTGAACTGGGTTTTAGTGAGTAAAATAAGGAAAATAAAAGAAAATGACCGCCCTCCCCCCCCTTTTTTTAAATAAGAGATACAAGAAAAGCTAATACAAAGAAAATGTCTATATGTGCCGCCATAAAGTTTCCACTGGATGCCTGATAACCTGGTGTATCTCTTTTAGGGAATAGACAGGAATCAAACCAGGGATCTCATATATGCTATGCAGGAATTCTTCCACTGAGCTATTCTAGGTCCTTGGATTGATTAGCCTTTCAGAAGGCTATGTGTCTATTTTCCCTCAGTCAGGTTAGATCCCCTGCAGTCAGCTGGAGTGGTACTGATCACCTTCTGTCTCTTCCTCTTCACTGATGTAATTCCTCTCTTTACCTAGGTGGCTGGAGGTGACCACCAGCCTGAGGCGATCCCTGTCCCCTTTCCCTGTCAAGTTGGGATCCCTTCCGATACTCAAGGGGGGCCCAGCTAAACTCGCTGCAAAAAAATCACTCTCCACTCTCCCAGACCTCTTTTCCTCTCAGGGAAGCTGTGTCCCACTCTGGTTTGGAGAAGGGGGCTAAGGTCTCCACCTACTCTGTCCGCCCTGAGGGCCAGGTATGTGTGCCCTTTCCAGCCACCAAGGTAAGCAAGCTCCGATTATTCATGGCTTCCCTATGTGTCCAGTAACTTCCTAGATGACTCAGAACACCTTCCCGTGGAGGTACACGTCTGCTCTACTCTCAGTTAGATACAATTCCCCAGGAGTTTTACCCTTGCTTAATATCTCAGTGGTGGAGGAGGAGAGCCCTTCCCAGCAACTGGGAGGTTTAATAACTCACGATTAGTTGTTTTGGCTTCTTTGTGTCTCTGACCCTCACTCTTCTGGAAGTTGGTAAGCAGTGTCCTGGTTTGCTGTGCCCCAAAGCAGGCCCCCACGGCAGCCTCTGGCTTTTTCTTTGCTGTTTTAGTGAGAGCTAAGAATTATATGTCTAACCCATTGGCCATGTTCCTACAATCCCCTGTTTGTAAGTTTTTAAAACCTCTTACATTTTGATCATAATCCTTGGAGACCTTTCTGCATATATAGTCATCTGATATAAAAGGAGAATCTGAATATCACAATGGAAAATATTTTTGTCTCCTTGCCAATCAAATCAATATTTTAAGTTAACTGTTTGCATGTAGAGGGGGACTGAGACTGAAAATGGGCTTTTCCATATCATCTGTAGACCATTTCCAGCTGTCAGATAATATGCTGAAGTTATTTTCTTCCTTGAACTGCATTTCATTCTTATGTAACTGAAGTCTAAATTATAGCTGCCAATTAAAAAATCTTTGAAGTACATCGAGGAGTCCTATTGTCTTAAATAAAACTGTTAGCTTTATTTTCCATGGACTCAGGCCAGATTTTCTTTTCTGCATATATGTAACTAATTTACTTGAAACTCATTGTAAAAATTTGTACTTACATCAAATAAGTATTAAAATTTTGGTGTGAGAGGCAATACACCATAACAGTTAGTGTACTTAAAATTCATTTATTTATAAATATCGGAGGCACTGTTTTATGTTTTATATGTTTTATTTAAATTCTGCTGCTGAGATTGAGATGAATCTATTTGGAAAAGATGCAATAATTTCAATGATATCTTCTGAAAGTGTAGAAAAACCCTCTGCAGTATGCCTGCTTCTTTGATTCTCAAATTCTCCTTACTTTGTTTTAGCTGTTGCATTTATAAACTCTGTTTACTCATCACCCATACTAGACTGTACTGCTTCACTCATGCATGTTGTGACGATTAATTTCATGTGTCAACTTGTCTAAATTATGGTGTCGAGTTGTTTGGTTACACAACCATTATCTTTATAGTTTCCATGAATGTGTTTCATAGATGGATTTTTATCTATAGACAGTTGGTTTCCTATATGGCTGATTATATCTACAATCAACAAAGAAGATTGTCCTCATCAATGAAGGGTATCTCTTCATCCAATCAACAGGAGGTCTTGAAAGCCAGAACTGAGGATTTCAGAAGTCAAAAAGAAGAATTTCTGCTTTTTTGTCAGCCAACCAGCTTCTCCTGGATAATTCAACTTCACCTATATCAAGTTTTTCTCTTGAGACCTGCTCTATCTATGAAATTCAGATGTCTCAATCCCCAGAGTCATGTGAGCCATTTCCTATAATGAATCTTTTAATATGTATGTATGCTGTCAGTTCTGTTTCTCTAGAGAAACCTGACTAATATATACATATTTTAAGTTCCTTCCAGACAAAAGCAGAACCTGATATTATCTGGGTAAGTTTAGGAGTTAACTGAAAAAATATAAGTTGACATGAATTAAATTTGATATCAATGAGTTTGCCTTCATATTGATTTAAGTATATATTTACATTCAAAGCCATTTATTTCTTAAAAGTGAGTTAGAGTCTATTTAATGTATTAAAATTTATTTTCAAAGATAATAAGCAGAAAGTATGACATCATAAAGATGATAGAGTAACACACCCCATACAAATGCTCCACCTCCTAGAAGTGGCAAAAATGGGCAGAATCAACTTTCACAGAACAGTGAAAAATGATTGAAGATAGAAAGGAAGTTGGCAAATACCAAATCAGGAAAAAAAAAATCTAAAGATGGTAAGAAAGCTGCAGGATAATTTTGCTTGTCCTGGCCTAACTCCCTCCCTTAGCTCAACACAGCAGTGTGTGAGACTGAGAGTAGCTTCGGCCTGGCAGTCCATGACATTACCAGTTTGGGTTCTTGGTACTGGATTATCAGTACAGTTTAATGAGCAAATTTGGTGTGTTTGCATTTGGCTTCAACCCACTCATTTGAAGACTGCCTCAAGATGTGCATTTTGGTCACCTAAAATGGAATTTGCAAGGATGGAGAAGAATTGCAGAAAGATGGACCAAAACTGAGAAGATTGCAGTTTCCTGTGGTGAAAGACTGTGATTTGTAATTAAGACAAAGATCATAATATCTGCCCAGCACCCTGCAGGAAGCATGGAAGAGAAACTCCTTTTATTTAAGGGGAACCAGTCACTTGTACTGAGAAAATCTTGAAAAATGCCACATATGTCCATGACAAGATGTATGCTCAGAAAGACCTGAGAATAACCTAAATATTCACCACACAATAATCTGAAATTCTATGTAAATAGGGATAAGAGTTGAGGAAGAGTCTTAACACAGAGCCAATCTATATCAAATCCTGAGCAAAGAGGGAAAATCTGACCTCTAGAGTTAACACATCACATTATTCAAATATTCAGACTTGCACAAAACCCCATGAAATCAGCACACCATCAGTGGACCTTACTTTGGAATATATGATAACCTATTTTCCCAATGTAATAGAGTTGGACTCATTTATAATTTCCTTTATATTTCCTTTATATTTGAACCTATAATTAGCACTATACCCATTAAATATATGTCCCAGAGACTTAAATTTTTGGTCGTTCATATGCTGTTTGAGCCCTGAATCTCAGCAGAGTTGCAACCAACAACTCCTCTCAAATTCATTGGACTCACCCAGGACAGCTAACAAAATGATGATGATTGACAACCCTCATCCCCAAACATCAGAGAGTATATCTACAACTGCAAGGAAAACAGTTCCTTCCATCTGCACCATAACTTCCAAGCCCCTCTCAATCTGAAGCAGAGCAGGCATCATCATCCCCAAATATTCAAGATTGAGGAATGAACAAACATAAAAGGGGGGATGCAATAATAGACCAAAGTAGACTTATTATTACTCTAGTAATGGAAGAACTTGTAACATTGCCATAAAGGTAGTGGTTATCAAAGATTTGAAAGGATGCGGGGGGAGAATAAGTGGAATATAGGGCATTTTTAGGACATTGGAATTGTTCTGCATGGTATGATAGAGCTGGATACAGGTCATTATATATTTTGTTAAAACCTATAAAAAGTGTACACCATAATGTATACTATAAACCTTGGATACTAGCAATGTTTCAATATTTGTTCATAATTGTAACAAATGTACCATACTAATGTAAGCTGTTATAAATAAGGGAAATGTGCGAGGGGGAAGTAGTGGGGTATATGAAAATCTATACTTTTGATGTAACTTTTCTGTAATCTAAAACTTCTTTAAAAATAAAATGTATTATATGAAAAAAAGCTGAAAAACACCTGGAAAAAATTGCAAGGCATACAAAGAAACATGAAGAGATGAACCATTCAAAAGAACAAAGTGAAACTATAGAAAGCATCCTTGAAGAAACCTAGAAATTCCAACAACTAATAAAATGTATTAAAACAACTCTCCTAAATAAGTTCAATGGCCTAAAGGAAAACATGGACATAGAAATAAAATAAATCATGAAAACCATGTTTGAACAATAAGGAAACAAACAGAAATTCTAGAGGTGAAAAGCACAATACCAGAAATAAAAAAAGTACACTCAAGGGACTCTACAATAGATTTGAACAGGCAGAAGAAAGAATTAGAAAACTTGAAAATAGGACATTCAAATTGTTCAGTCTGAAGATTAGAAAGAAAGATAATGGAATAAAGTGAGCAGAGCCTAATGGACCTGTGGGACAACATCAATCAGAAGGAGTATTGAAAGAAAAAGAGTCAGAAAGAATATTTGAAGAAATAAGGGCCAAAATCTGTTGAACATCATGAAGATACACATCCAAGAAGCACAATAAACTACAAATACAATAAACTCAAAGGTATCCACACTGAGACACATTATTGTCAAGTTTTCAAAGAGAAAAGACAAACAGAGAACCCTAAAAACAGCAAGAGAAAAACAACTTGTCACGTGCAAATGATCCTCAATAAAATTAAGTGCAGAAATCTCATCAGAAGTCATAGAATCCAGAAGACATTGGGATGACATATTTAAGTGGCTGGCAGGAAAAAAATGTCAAACAAGAATTTTTTATCTGACAAAACTGTTCTCCCAAAAATAAAGTAGAAATCAAAATATTTCCAGCTAAACAAAAGTTGAGGAAATTTGTTGCCACTAGCCCTCCCTTACATGAAATACTAAAAGGAGTCCTTTGGTTTGAAAGAAAAGAACACTACAAAGTATTATGAAGTCATCTGAAGAAATAAAAAAACATAATAAAGGTAACAACAGAGGCAAATATAGATGCTGGTATCGTGTTCTTGGTATATAACTCTGCTTATTATTTCTTATATTATATAAAATACAAATGCATAAAAATAAACATACTAATATGTTATAGGGTACATAAAGTATAAAGATGTAATTTTTGGTAAGAAGAAAATATAGACGGAAGAAGGAGACATCTAGGAGCAGAGATTGAGTATTCTATTGACATTAAGTCTTATCAATACATATAAAATAGTTATAGATTTAGGTTTTATATAGAAATTCCATGGTAACCATAAGAAAATATCTAAAAATATACAGAAAAGGAAATGAAAGCTATATCAAAATGGTTCATTACAAAATATCAGCTATATAAAAACAGGCAGCAAAGGAGAAAATGAGGAACAATGATGAACGAAATTTTAAAAGCCCTAAATAAATGGAAAGACACCTCATATTCATGGACAAGAATACTTAATATTTTTAAGTTGTCAATGTTACCCAAAGGGATCTACAGATTTAATGAAATCCCTATCAAAATTTTAGCAACCTCTTTTGCAGAAATGGAAAAGCCAATTCTCAAATTCACATGGAATTTCAAGGGGCTCTGAATAGCAAAAAACTTCTCAAGAAATAAAAGAAATTGAAGGTCTCGCATTTCCTGATTTCAAAACTTAACTACCAAGCCATGGTATTCATAGGAGTGTGGTCTTGGTATAAATATGGATATATAAACTAATGGAATCAAATTAAAAGACCATAAACGAGCCCACACATATGGTCAATTGATTTTCAAAATGGTTTCATGTACATTAAATGGGGGAAAGAATTGTCCGTTCAACAATGGTGCTGGGAAAAGTGGATGTCCACGTGCAAAAGAATTAAGGTGGAACCCTACCTTATGCTATATACAAAAATTAACTCAAAATGGATTAATGGTCTAAACATAACAGCTAAAATAATAAAACTCATCAAAGAAAACATAGGGGAAAACCTTTAAGAGCTTGGACTTGGCAGTGATTTCTTAGATATGACAACAAAAGCCCAAGAAGAAAAATAAAAATAAATAAAATGGACTTCATCAAAATTTAAATTGTTATACATCAAAGGACATTACACAGAAGTGAAAAGAGAACCTATAGAATTGGAGAAAATAGTAGCAAACCATATATCTGATAAGGGCTTAATATCCAGAATTTATAAAGAACTACTACAAATCAACAACGAAAAGACAACCCAATTAAAAACGGATACTGGACTTATATGGACTTTTCTGCAATGAAGATAATCAAATGGCTAATAAGCATTTGTAAAGATACTAATCATCACTGGTCATCAGAGAAATGCAAATCAATACTACAATGAAATACCACTTAACATCCACAAGGATGGCTTTTATTTAAAAAAAAAAATAACAGAAAATAGCAAGTGTTGGAGAGAATGTGGAAAATTCCATCACCAGAACATTACTGACCCCGGGAGAAAGCATGGTCTTTCTGATGCCTAGATTTGGGACTTCTTGGCCTCTAGAACTATGACCAATAAATTACTTTTGTGTGGTATTAGTCATAGCATGCTTACAACTAAGACAGGTGGCATAAGTTAGATATGCTTAAATGGACTGTGCTTGTTTCATTTTGGTCATTTTTCCATTATGCAAGTGGTCTTTAAATGAATTCCCTGAGTATGATTGTTGGAGCTTATTCCAAAGGGATTTTTTGTGGAGGATTTGAATCCTGCCATCTTCTATTTTTTCAGGACCAGGAATGTACCTCATCATAAGATAGAGTTAACAGTACATCTTACAATTCCTCTTCTCTCTTCTCTTTTGAAGTCAACATTACTTTTTCTGCCACAAGATTCATGGACATTAACTTTGTGTTTATTTTTCTGCATGTCTCATATAATTTGTTTGTGGTATTTTTCTTTCTAATTTTATAAAGAACTCTCAGCTTACCTTGCCAACCTCATTAATTCCATTAATGCATTTTAATGTTTCTTATATTCTTCTTTATCTGGCAACTGTGTTCACAAGAACAATGTGTGCTTCTGAAATATATCTTACTCATTAGTAGTTGCCTAATTGTACTTAAATAAAAATATTTTAAAAGATAACTGTGAAGTCTAATTTTAAAAATAAATCTCCTTAAGATGGCATTCTAAGTTTAAAGGTTGAAGCATTTCTTTTACTTGTTACAAATAAAAAACAAAAAAACAAAAAGAGAATTAAAAGTTATAGTTAAAGACAAATGCAAATTAAAGTTTTGCTTATATACCTTATTTAACGTATAAGATTGGCAAAAATGCAAGTTTGTGAAATACTTTGTTCCAAAGCTATGGGGAAGCAAGAACTCATACATTCTTTGTTGTTGAGAAAGCCAAATCGTATAACCTTATGTAAAGTAATATGGAAAATTTCATATGCATTTACCTTTTGACATTGGCATTCCATTTCTAGAAATGTATCTTAGTACACACTTGCAAAAAGACAAAAATACTTATGCAAGCGTATATTTGTTCTAACTTTGCAATTACAAACAATGCATGGTAGATGTAACTTATTGTCCATGCACAATTTATTCAATTGTGGTAACCAGTAAACACTTTGCAGCTGTAAAGAGGAAAATTTATATTTCTAAATATATCTGAAATATAATCTCTAGGATATGTTTTTTAAAAAGCAAAGTAAAGTGCCTATGGTATATGTACCAATTATCAATTTATTGTCTTCAGTTCCTCATCCACCCTTCTTTGTCTGGTTTTATGATACTGGAGCTATGCCTTACAAATATTTCTCCTGTGTAGCTACCACAATGTTAGGCACCAGAGTTACACTGTAACATGACAGGGGCAGGAAGTCACTTCCTTTCCTAGATCCATTCTTGTCCTCTTTCTGTTTTTATTTTTATTAAGCATGATTGTTGAGGCCATTTGGAGCTCGTATTAGCAGACCTCACAGACTTTCCCAACCTGGAGGAAGCTTTAACAGCAGTTATCAGTCTAATCCTTTGTCATTCTCTCCTTAATCTTGGGCCCTTTGTAAAACCATCTCTGCCTGAATTTTGAGACCACACTTTCCCTGGCTGTAGTCTCTTTCTACAAATAACTTGTAGCCACATCTTCTCTACCTACCAAGCTGCTTCTATAGACCCTTCCTGGCTGTCCCTTCAGTCAACTGTCTCCCTCCAGCAGCTACTCTACCATGGCAGCTCTGGCTGCACCTTGCATCAGCTCTCCCCAACCCATTGGCCATTTCTCCAGATCCATTCTGCCCTGTCCTCACCTTGTGGCAACTGTGGGCAACTTCTATTTAAAAGCTTCAGTCTGCACATTCAGGGAAATTTCTCTACTACCAATAGGTTTTGTGTTTCTGATGTAGCTAAGCCCTCTTTGAAGAGATCTGAATCTCAGACTTTGGGTAGGGGCCTTGTCCTTTGCTAACCATTCTTTCTCAGTTTACTGAGAGTAGCTTCCCTTTTGCATTTGCTAATTTTGTTCATTTAGAGTAACTTTTTCTCTCTTTACCTCTTTTAGTGGTCAAAAATTTTTGTTTGGTTAAGCACACTAAATATGAAATTTTCCTTGCTTAAATTACAAGTGTGTTTTATGTCTCCTACTGGATCTGCAGGTAAAGAATTGACACCAGGAGTGGGCCCAAGAGACAGAATTGTCAAAGATGAGGTTGGATTGGTTTGGTCCTGTCCCTGGACTTCAACATAGTGCTAAGCTCTTTACAAATGGGAACTGAGAAATTTATAATCCATATATCAAGTGACTTCTTAATTTATCACGTTATCACTTATAGATGGTAGTGATAAAATCCAGACTGAAACAAGTGCCTTGGGAGCTGAAGTGGCTGCTCCACTTAACTGTTGTGGAAGTGTTTCCACATTGTCTGTGGCTGCTTTTCACTACAATGGTAGTCTGCAGTTCAAACATGAATATCTGGACATTTATAGAAAAAAAGCTTGCAAACCCTTGCAATAGAAGGTAGGAGAAAAACACCATAAAAATTCAGTGGCTGGGTACAAAAATGTAGTCCCTGGGATTTCAATGGTCTGGATCATGCCAAGGTATCTCGTTTAAGATGAAGAAATATGCTGTACCTTATATGGTCTAACACACACACACTCAAAAAGAAACACAATGCTTGGTAAACTTTTCCATGTTTTGAAGGCAACACATTTGAATGTGCTATTTCAACCCATCTATAAAGCCAACCATAAGACTACCAATTTCAACTGAGGACCAAGCAAGAGAAGGCTATGCAGAAAATCCAGATTGCATTGAAAGCTGCTCTCACAATTTGATCTCAATTTTAAACCTATAGAAAGATGTTCAAAATATCTATGACAAATAGAGATGCTATATGGAGTATCAGTCAAGCCTCAAAAGGAAAATCACAGGGCAGATCTGTAGTATTTTGGAGCAAATCTATGAAACTCTTTGTAGATAATTCTTTTCCAGATACAGCTACTGAATTTTGGTTGAGACTAAAAGCTAATGTCAGATGCAGTTTGGACTTCGCATCATGAAAGGGTATTATTTGACTCACCCAAATCGTGGGTTTTGGCATGTGATTCAGCAAACTATCCTCAAGTAGAAGTGGTATAGAAGAGATTGGGCTTTCGTAGGTACAGGAATTGCAAGTAAGCTGAATTTTCAGGTGGCTCAGAATCCTTAAAATCAGCTTCTGCTACATTACCTTCTCTCCATCAACATATATCTATTGCTTCATTCTGAGTTTCTTAAAAATAGTTAACTTAAGAAGAAAAATTTCTTCAGCCTGGGTTGTACAATATTTTATTACAACCTCTTGGTGGATTAGCTGTAGCAGGATAAACCCATTCAAGGGCAACACTAAAGGATGACCAATATGGACAATATTCACAGTGAACAGAACTCTGTGCAGTAAATTTGGTGTGATCTTTATCTGGAGTGTGAAATGGTAAAAAGTACAGATCTATACTTAGCCAAAGGCAGTTGCTAACATGATAGCCAGAAACTTGGAAGAGACAGGATTAAAATGTTAGAGACAGGGAAGTCTGGGAAGAGGTAGTAGATGGCTCTTGCAGAATAGGCTCAATCTTTAAAGATATTTGAATACCCAGTAAAGGGTACTATCTAAAGCAGAGGACTTTAGCAATCAAGTAGACAGTATAATATGCTCTGTCGATGCTTTTCAGAGTCTTTCCCCAGCCATTTTAAAACTTGGTCAACTGGCTCATAAACAAATTGGCCATGGAAGCAGAGGCAGAATCTATTAATTGGATTCACAATAGTCTGTCGATATAAGAGTATCATCATGATCCCATCCTATGGCACCATTACTCAAAGAATCAGCCATTATATCTTGTGACAGTTTGAATATATTGAATCTCTTCTATCATGGAGAGGCAGAGATTCATCCTCACTGTGATAAACACATATTCTGAATATGCACCAGCACTAGTGACACACAGAGTGCCATATCTATCATCATGGTATTCTGCAGAGCATTGTTTCTCATCAAAAAATTCCTTTCACAGCAAAAGAAATGGGCTCAGAACAGAAAGGGGCTCACAGCCATGAAATAAACTTATCTGTACACAAAGCAATCACTCAGAAATATTTGGCCTAATTAAAAAGTAGAATGCCTTAATTAAGACTCAATTATGGCACCATTCAGAAGACAACAGTGAATAAACTGGGTTTTGACATGAAAAGTGTATGCTTTGAATAAGGTATCATTATATGATGCTGTCTCACCCACAGCCAGAATTTATAGGTCTGGTAATCAAGGGGAGGAAATGTTGTGGGTTCTCTATTATTCCTAACAGCTCACTCATAATATTTTGCTTCCAATATCAGCAACTTTTAGTTCTGTTAGTTTGGAGGTCTGCGCTCCCAGTTAGGTAATACTTTCACTAGCATACACAACATTGAATTGGAAAATGAGGTCACCACCTGGTGATTTGGGGATCCTTATGTCACTCAATCAGCATGCAGAGAAAGGACTTGACTGAAGTAATTAATGCTGATAATCCAGGAGAAACTGGGTTGCTGCTACACAATGAGCAAAACGAAGAATATGTCTGAAAAACCAGGACTTTCTCTGGGGCACCTCTTAGTACTTCTGTGCCCAATAGTAAAGATTAATTGACACATACAGAATTCAAAAAGGGCAGATATTTGAGAATCCAGATCATTCAAAAACAAATTTTAACTAAACCTGTAATGTAAAGAACTCCAACTACTTGAGGGTTTTAGTGAAGTCAAGGAAAATAGAGGGGCGTGGCCTTTTGTTAGAGGTCATTCATTTGTTTGGTCTTGGGTTAGCTGCCCACATCAGATGTCTGTTTGGGCGATTCTTGTGTCCATTTTAATTTGATGTCTGAAATGGGAGTGACCTCACAAGAGCTTAAAACAAGTTTTATTGTGACACATAAACCCAGGAGTCAATTTATGAGTTTTATATAGCTGTGATGGTTGTCAGTAACTTGATAAGGTACATTTTCATTTAGGTTTTAATGTAGTCTTCTGTTGATATTTCCTGAAGGTCATGTAAGTTTCCTGTGGAGGAATTTTAAGAAAGGCAGCCTGAAAATATGATTAGTGGAACTGGGTATATTCAGTTAGCTGTTTAAAATAATTAATGATATTTGATTGTAATATACTGGAGTCTGGTATAGTAGAAGAAATAATGAGTCACATGAATCTTTTTTACATTCCTTTTATAGGGGGATAGTTGTTTTTTCACCAATAGGCTATATTTTTTATGGCCATTAATGCAAAGTGAAGAATCATTGACTAAGATAGAGTGATTTAGATAATTTAGGTAAGCTAAGTTTTAAGATGTTATTTTATTTTATTTTTTCTTATGATTGAAGATGATAGACAAGTGAAGCTTTTCATTGATGGCTAAGTTTTGAAAAGACTTTTTTTTTTAGAATAGCTGTAGATTTACCCAAAATAGCAAGCATAAAGCACAGGGTTCTAATATACCACTCTATTATTAACACGTTGCATTGCTGTTGTGCATTTGTTACATGAAAGTACAGTTTTATAATTGTACTATTAAGTATAATCTGTCATTTATAGTAGGGTTTCCTGTTTATGTTGTACAGTCTCACGTTTTTTGTTTTAATTTGTCCTACTAACATATGTACAACTTAAAATTTCCTCTTTTAACTACATTCAAATATATAATTCAGTGAGTTAATTACATTTACAGTGTGGTGCTACCAAGGTTTTTTGGGTTTTTGTTTTGTTTTGTTTTTTAACAATTCCAGGAAAATTGATGCCTCTATTGCTTGAGAAAATAGCAAGAATTTTCCTGGTGGGGAAAAAAACATCTAATAGGATTTTAGCTTCTGTGAGAATAGTAACTTTGTGAGAAGGAAAACTTTTTATTCATTTGTTAAATAGATATATGATAAAGACATATTTGTATTTCATAGAAGGAAGTAGTTGTGGAAAGTCTATCTGAAAATGTTAAAAGGACCTTGTTGGTCAAGTTGTATGACCCCATCCAAACTTTACAATTTTACCAGGATTACGTAATTGACAGGTAGAGATGATTTATATATTTGCTTTTTCTTTCATTTAAAGTATCATTTTTTGTTGAAAATGAAGCTTTGTCTTATAGTTGATTGCATGTGCTTTTAGAGAAGTATAGAGTAAAGCAACGTAACTGAAAAGGAAATTTGGTTGTTTTGCAGCATGTAATTTTTTTTAGAAAAACTGAAATTATGACATGATATTATATTGTTGTTTAATAATATTGACAAATTTCTAGGAATTTAATATAATTTCTGAAATATATTTTAGTGGCCCACTATTAAATCTCAGAGACAGTTTGAAATTAAGAAATATTATTTAGGATTTGATTTTGGGAAGGCAATGTGCCAAAAGTTGTTAGGAGCTTTGAACACTTAGTTCAATAGGGTTATAAGTCATTGTGAAATAATATTTGGCTCTTAACTTAATATGACAATAAAATATTTTAAAAATAAACAGAAGAGGTAACATGATTGTAAAAAAAAATCCCTAGTTTTTTTATAATGAAAAGACCTGTTTTAAACAATAAAGGGCAATATAAAGCATTGGAAATTATTTTGATAAATTACAGAATCTTTGCCTTTTAGGCAGATTACTCAGATGTTTAAGAAAAACCTTTTATAACTTCTCACTAAGAGCAAATTTATAATCCAAGAAAATTTTGTTATTTTAACAGAGAAAAAAAACAAATTTAATTTTGTATGAATATATTATTTGAAATGAAAGTTCTTTTAAAACTCTTATAAATAAGCTTATCAAATCTTAGCCTGCTTTAAAGATGACAAATTAAATTTTTGTGTGCACATTTTAATACTTTTTAACATTCATTCAGGTTTTTCCTACTCTTTCGTCTTTTCCATCATGGATTAATCAGTCATTTTACTTTGGGAAAGATTCCACTTTCCCCTTATTAAAAACACATCCTGTATACCTTCTATATTTAATTTACCAAATATCTGGGAAACTTTTTTTTATTCTGGCATATTATAAAATATTAATAATGTTGAAATAAAGAATGTCAAAAAAATAACTGAATTTACTTTAAATTTTATCTTGAATATTTAGCAGATATTATGTAAGCTTCTTTGATTAATAAACCCCATTAAATTAATAAAATTGATTGCTTCTATTGTACTTAATATTGATAACTCAAAATATATAGATTTTTTATTAAACCTTGACATTTGAAATAGTATAGGTTTAGTTTATTTTTACTATTTTTCCTGGGATTTTATGAGTATTTAATTTATACACAAATGTTTATTTTTAAGTCAATTTGAATAGAACTGCTTTAGGGAATTTTATAAGTTAATTTGGTAATGCCTATTGGAGGTAAAGAAATATATATAGATAGATAGATAGATAATATATATACATAACCATAGAGACAGACACAAATTTTATGCCTTAAAGTTTTTCTCCATGAGTCAAACAAACATTTCAGAAACTCAAAAAGACAAAATCCATATATATAAAATTCACTTGGTTATATAAATGGTCTGGCTTTCTGTCCTTGTTCCATTTTTATATCTTGATTAGAATTGTGTTTTGGGCAGATGGGACAAATCAAGATTATCTATTACTATGAAGGCTTAAGTATTCCCAACAAAAAAGTAAGGAGGAGATTTTAAGATTTTCTTTGTCCTTATATATAATCTTATAAGAGATTTGACCAATTTTCCTTTTTTTTAGATCCATAGGACCATTTCCAGGCCAGTCCAATCAGCTTTTCCCATCCAGGATTTAGCATCTGAGGTTCCAACCAACTGGTGTGCAGCTGACACAGGCCAGGTCACCCTGGATCATATGAACCCAATAGAATTTTAATTTTTTTAATGACTATTTCCTGGTCTAATGTGCATTTAGGGAAGTTTTTCTTTTAATGATGTCTCTTAAGTTCTGCTTGAGTTCAGAGTTTAAATTTTACACTAATAAGCATGTCTAGTTCAGTAGAAGGTTTGATTTTTAGGGCAGTCTGGACTAGATTTTTTTTTTCCTCAGAAATGTTAGAAGGATGATCCATTTAGGGCAAATATGGGGGAAGGGTGATAGGTTTAGTATGGAGTTTATTTCCCTTTGATCTTTGTAGCATTTCGGCCTTTTTAAAAAATGAATCTTTAAGTGAAGCTATTGTTAGGCTGCTTGTCATTTAGAAGCCTCTACATATTAATCAGAGAAGGCTCCCCATTTTTTTCTAGGAGGTCTAGGATCCCTTTTTTCCTAAGGTGCCTATCAAGTAAACAATTTTGTTTATATTAAAAGTAACCCAAAGTGACCAATACAATGATAAACTGTCCCTCATCAGATTCTCCAATGACAGGAAAGTCATAGGTAGCAGGTCCATAGTGTAAGTATATACAAGAAGAAGGAGTTTTAATAGGAAGAGACGAGAGAGATTTAAGAGGAAAAAGAGTCTATGTTGCTGCAGTTATACAAAATGTCACTTGTGCATCTTGTCTGAGACTATTTTTTAATTTATTGAGATTTTTTTTATTTTTCTGACCAAGTATATTATCCATCCTGGAGAATGATCCAGTTGCACTTGAGAAGTATGTGTATCCTGCTGCTGTTGCGTGATATGTTCTATGTATGTCTGTTAGGTCTAGTTGGTTAATAGTATCATTTAAATCTTCTATTTATGTCTTATGTCTAGATGTTCTATCTATTATTGAAAGTGTTGTATAGAAGTCTCCTATAATTAATATGGGACTGTCTATTTTCCCCTTCAAATCCATCAGTATATATTTCATTTATTTTGGGGCTCTTCTGTTATATGTTGAATTAACCCTTTTATCTGTTTATAATTACCATCTTTGCCCACATAACATTTTGACTTATTTTATCTGATAATAGTATGGCTGTTCCAGCTCTCTTTTAGTTACTAATTAGATAGATTTTGTTCATCCTTTTTCTTTGAATCAACTTATATCTTTTAATTTAATTGAGTCCCTTTTATACAGCATATAAGTGAGTCATTTTTTAAAATCCATTCTACCAATCTCTGCCTTTTGACTGAACAGTTCAATACATTTACATTTAAAGTACTGATAAAGTAGGACCTTCTTCTGTTATTTGGCAAGTCTTAAACCATTTTTCACCCTCAACTGTTAGTTCCTACTTGTATTAGGTTTTTTTTGTGTTGTGCCCTTTTGAGTCCCTTCCCATTTCCTCCTATATATTTTTTTCAGATATTTTCTTTGTTCTTATCATGGGTTAAAATTTAACATCATATATCTATAACAATCATGTTTCATTTGATACCGGCTGAACTTCAATAGCATGCACATACACTTTTGCCATAACCTCTGCCTCCCAACTTTTTTGTATGTATTAATAATTATCTCTATACATTGTGTGTGCAAAAACATAGATTTATAATTAATTTTTATGCATTTACATTTTAGTACCTGTAAGAAGTAAGAAGTAGAATTACATAACTAGTACTGGCATTTGTAATTATTCATATGGTTACATTACTGGAGGTCTTTATTTCTTTATGCTGCTTTAATTCACTAGTATCTGTACCTTTCAGTCTGAAGAATTCCCTTTAGCATTTTTTGTAGGTCAGGTCTAGTGGTAATGCTCTCACACAGGTTTTGTTATGTGAGAATATTTTCATCTCTCCCTCATTTTTCAAAGAAAGTTTCACCAGATATTAAATTCTTGGCTGGCATTTGTTTTCTTTCAGCTCTTTAAATATTGTGTACCCCTGTCCTCTTGCCTCCATGATTTCTGATGAGAAATCGACACAATCTTGTTTGGATTCCCTTGCATATAACTTGTTTTCTCTTGCAGCTTTCAGAACTCTGTGTCTTTGGCATTGGACAGTTTGATTGCTATGTGTCTGGGCATGGTTCTCTTTGAGTATATCACGTTTGGGGTTCATTGGTTCCTTGAATGTGCATATTCATATGTTTCATTAAATAAAGAGGTTTTCTGCCATTATTTAATTGCATATTCTTTCTGCTCCTTTCTCTGGGATTCCCTTAATGCAAACATTGGTACATTTTATGGTGTCCCACAGGACTTTTGGGCACTGTTTGCTCTTTTTATTCTTTTTTTCTTTCTGCTCCTCATCATTTCAATAGTCTTGTATTCAAGATCATTGAATCTTTCTTCTGCCATATCCAATCTGTTCTTGAAATCATCTAGGGAATTTTTCTTTTCAGTTATTCTGTTCTTCAACTTCACTAATTCTAATTAATTCTAATTAATCACTAATTCACAGAACCTGCTTCTTTTCCTGGGTTTGTGCTTGCTCATGGCCTTGGGAATTCCCCATTACAGTTAATAGGAATTCAAATGAACACATCTCTACTCCCTTTGAAATAGATTTTCACCTCCTTCAGGGTGCTCTCCTATGTGACTTAATGCAAGTAGTGCTTTGCCTCAGGCCACTTTGACTTAATTGTTTTTCTCACTGCCCCACCTGTCTGCAAGTCACTTCTCTGCCTCCAAGACAAACCATGGGAGAGTGAGCCTGAAACAAATTCCCTTGTAAAGTCCCTCAGGCTTCCACCCAATTGACTGGCACTGGCATACAAGCACACCAGTGTGCACACAGGGGGCACTCTGCTCCCTCTGGGACAAGGGCAGGGATCCACAATGGAAGGGCAAGCAGGATGCATCCCATGTTGAGGACTGGGTGGGTAAGGGTTCAGCAAGGGTACCAGCAACTTCTTCTATGACTTTGAAACTGTGTTTTCATGATTCAGCATTTGTCCAGCTAATGCAACCCTTTAACTATCCTTTGTATTCTTGACAGAGGTTACTGTCTTTTTCTTCTCCTGCCTTTGCCACAGAAGGGGGATTTGAACAATGGTTACCCTCAGAGCTGGTCCCCTCTGATCTAAAGTAGCTAATCCAAAGCATCAATCAATGATCACTCCACACAACCCCAGGTTTTAGAAGACTAAGTCTTTATGTCCCACCTTGGCACCAGCTAGCTATACCAGGAGTCCAAGCTCATTTCTCACTGCTGCCCACGATGAAGCTTGGATCATAGTGCTACACGGAGATCGAAACTGGCTTCTTTCTCCAGCTCCTCCCTTTAAGTTGCACACTATTCCAGAAGACCCAGAGTTTCAAAATAGTTCATCAGGTATTTCCTGCCAGTTCAATAGTCATTTTGGTGGAGGAACTGATTCCGGAGCTTCCAACTCTGCTATTTTTCCACAGTCCTCTAACACAATTTTTAAATTCTTCATTACTAACAGATTGGTGAAAGCTTTTAAGCAAGTATGATTAAAAGAAAATTTCCAGTTCTTTGTTTCATAATTGATCTGTTTGGTTTAAGTTATGAATGCATAGTGCCATGGCCTGTGTGTTTCCAAGCTGGATAGCAATTGTACATTGGATAAAAATATTAGCTTTACAATATTTAACTCTATTCAATGTTACTCCCTCCTGCATTAGCCTTTTCTGCTAAGAGTTTATAAAGGTATTTATAAAATAAAATTTTACCATAAAACACATTTAAGGCAGCAACATTTTAATTTTAACTCATTATGGAAAACATATAAATGTGATTTTTAAATTTCTATCAGTTTCTTTAATCAAACTAAATCAGTGTACTTTTAATTATTTTTTACAGTTTACATAACTGATTTACTGTCAAAAGAAGAAGGCAAGACACATACAAAGTCTTTACTATGCTGAGGTTAGGTAATCAATTTCCTATCCCAAAAGACAAAACTAATAGTACAGAGGATTATCACTAAATACAAGCAGCTGCTTTTGTAAGACTGGAGCTTTTCTAGGGAATCCTGAAATAATGGAGTATGTAGGAAGCAGAATCCTATATATCTCTACCTTTGAATTTGTAAAAGCCACATAGCTGTTTTTTAACTACAGATGAAATGAGGATTAATTTTGCTTGGGTTCAGGTAATTGATATTAAACATAAATGCATCCTGAGCAAAACATGGAATGGTTGTTGATAAAATAATATTTTGTTCTGAATGTCATTTGAGATTTTATCCTTACCAAATTTAACACTACTAAAATTTTGAAGAATTTTGGCAGTTTACCTGCTATAAGCCATTTAATGGAAGCATTAACTTTTATATATCTCTAAATATGATCGTCAAAAGCGAACAGATTTTTATAACATGGTTCTTTATTAGAAATTATAATAATCCCATTTATTATTTATTTTCCACAGCTTCATATAATGCTGTAAATCTCTCTAAAGACTGATTAAATTTAAACAATCTGTAAATTTAATTAATGCTATAGATCAATTCCATTACATAAGAAAACATATGTGATTTTATTTTTCTCGAAAGTTTTATTTTAAAATCTCTTCATGCAATGTAACTCATTAATATTTCATATCCCCCCTAGTTTTAATTCTGGGCATGACACTTACAGGCAAATTATATGTCTTCATGAATTATAAACAAAGTAACAGGTAACATATATATTGGAATTACTTCACAATTATAATTAATCAATTAGTTTGTCAACTTAACATTCAACACAGTTGACCACACATTGCTTCTTGAAAGTCTCTCTCTCAGTCTCTACCACATTTTATGTTTCTTCTCAATTTTCTTTCCTAGCCCTAATCAACCTGATATGTCATTACTGGTATTCCTCAGTAAGCTCTAGTGAACCCTGTTATTTTCTCATGTCTATATCTTCATGAATTAATCCAGTTTCAGGTCTTTAAAGGCACTTGATATCATCTCTCAAATGTTATCTTCCATCTATAAAACTCCAGGCCCATATATTCAACTACATTGTGACAATTCCACTTGCATATGGATTTCTTAGCCACTTAGAATTAATGTGTTCAGAACTGAACGATTGATTCATCTCCTCTTCTACCAATCTCCCAAACCCCAAAATGGCCCCCCACCAGTATATGGAAGCAATTTAGTCTTGTTTCTGTGTTCTCCATTTCAGTAAATTTTATCTTCATCTAAGAAGTTGGTCCTTCAAGCTAGGGATTATCTATAACATATTCTTATCTGTTCGTTTTCTCCATACTGTGGCCTTTAAAAATACCATAAATTTCTAGATATCGATCCTCTAAATTGCAGACATTTGCTGTTCTCCATAGCCCCACCACCATTGCTCTATTGTCACCATCATTTTGCATCACTTCAAGCCTCCAATATGTCTCCCTTGTTCCAATCTTAGCTCCAATGTTTACCATTGACTTAGTCTCTGTAAAGTAGAGTGATTTTTCAGCAAGCATTATATTCCAAACTTTCTATGGTTCAAACACTGCAATAATTCTTCATACTTATTACACTAATATATGAAGTCTTCATATTTGTACACTGTTTCTGTGCCATTTACTATTCCTGCTTAACTTTTCAATCTAGTCTCTTTCTTGCCACTTTCCACTTCCTGTTCAAACTGCAACTACTATGGCCCTTTATCAGTTCCTTGAAAACAAAAACTTATTTCTCACACCAAAACAATTCTTCCTTTCTGTGGTAAGCTCTTTCCCCAGTCTTCACTTGGCTATCTTCTATGGCATTCCATTTTTCAAATAGACATAATCTGAATCTCAAATCTGAAATAGGTATTCTTATGATATTCACATATATTTCCCTTTAGTTTTTCTTCATATTAATTAATATACATAGCTACACATCTGTCTATCATTTGTATATCTATCTATCCATCCATCCATCCATCCATCCATCCATCCATCCATCCAGGAATATATGAACCGACTGTAATTATTTGTTTAAATTCCCCATTAGACATTAAGCATCATCATGGGGTGTGAGTCTGTCTTCCAATACTGAATAGTTAGTAGATATTTAGTACTTGTCAAATGAATAAAAATGAGTAAATTTGATGAATGAGCAAATGAATGAGTAAACTCATTATCTTTTCTATATATGCGTATAGAATATTTATATATAAAGATTGTCACATGATCTAAATCTAAAACATTTACGTTGACTGATAATTGTGCTTGATAGGAAAGCTTAAATAGTAAACTTTTCATTTTATACTAAATCTGTGAACGTTATAAGCTCCTTTATTGCTAATAAAATCTATAATCCTGACAATTTTGCATTATTTCCCACCAAATTATTTCAGATCTTTTGGAAATAAGTGGGAGTTTTCAGTATGTCTTTGACATTAAAAATTCCAAGTTCCTTCTCATATGATTATTGGGTAAATATTTTGCAATATAACATAATCAGAAAAAATATAGACAAATGTGTATTTTGTACAATTAGCTAGAATTTTAAAACACTTTCATATTTATGCTTTTTATAATTAGCAAAATTTATTGTAGTACTAGATGGTTACAGATACTTTAAATACTGAAAGTAGAAATGATTCTGCTATCTAATAGTAAGATGCTATTATCCTATTAAAGTGTAGTTTATCCACGTTTTAATAAATGTTTGCTGATTTAATCATTATTGATAACAAGTAATTTCTAAGTACTTACTAACCTATTCAAAAGTATTTTCAGTGTTCACTAAGTCAGCAGGAGACACTGAAGATGTTTTGGCTCTCTACTTTGAGTAGCCACTTCTGTGAAGGTTGATAGCAAAAAGGATCAACTATGCTTTACAGAATCAGGAATGCAAATAGGACCACTCAAGTACATTATTTATGACATAGATCCCTCCCCAAATGACAAAAACATTGTAACACTTGATAATAAAATATAATTTATCATTATGATTTTATCATGCACTCAGTGAATACAAGTATGCACAAATTTAAATTAATTTAAATTAATCAAATAACTACTGAAAACCTGTTGGGCTTGATAACATGGATCACAAAATGGCATTAAATGATCTCTGGATTCAAGGAGCTTACAAAAAACCAGAATTGAGCCATGGGCCCAGAATACAGAATATGCCTATTGACTGCTCATAGAGATTTCAGCAAAGTAAAACAAGGCAGAGAAGGGGAAGATATTTATTCTTGTCTTCAGGGATTGGCAAATTTAGGAAGGGTAGCCTTGGGGCTAAATTTGTAGCATGGGTGGTTACCTAAGTAGAAATGGTGAGTAAGGACATTTTTGGAAAAGAGAACTAAGAAAATAAATGACAATTGGTATACTCTAGCTATGATTTGGGAGACTAGAAAGTACTAAGAGATAATAAAACTGAAAATAAAAATGAAATATTGATCAAAAGTAAATTTTTATTTCATATTAAGGAGTTTGGACTATTTTAAAGGCAATAAGAAGTCATTCAATGCTTTAAATCAGGAAAACTATAATCAGTTCTGTGTTTTAGAGAGATTACTTTATCAAAACAAGACAGTGCTGCAAAAGAAAATAGGTTTGTTCCCATACAAATCATTGGTCTTATTATTCTCCATCATCCTGATGCACCTGGCATGAAAAAAAACGACAGATAAAAGCTCATTTAACGAAGGAGCCTACATGGCTGAATTGCTGTCCTTAAAGCAGTGATCTCCTAGAATATATGGAATCCAAAGAAAAGATTCCGGGGTGGCTCATCATGCTATTAGAACAATTAACTCACTGGAGGAAATGTTGCTTTTGTTCCCTCTGACCATGATAGGTTGGGAGATCCTAGTGACCTATGGATGAATGCTTTCCTGTGAGAAGCCAGTCACATTTATGGTAAATTGAAAGGTGAGACTGTCCACAGGACATTTCAAGGTCATCATATCAGATCATGCACCATCTTTATGGGGAGAAATTGTCACAATAGGGACAATGAAGTCTTTGTAACTAATAGGATTTGCTGCAGTGCTTTTTAATTTGCCATTCCCGATAGTCCCAATAGGACATTTTGGCAACTCAATAAGATATGTCTCCCAAGGACTCATATCACATGGGAATGAAGATTTGGACCTCCCCACTAGGTAAAGGACCTTGTCAATCAAGAGCTTGGCAGAGGATAAGAGAAACAAGGAGAATACGGTGAAAGATGGTGGCTCTGAACACAATATTAGGATTTATGACTGTGTTAAAAAAGAGGACTGTGGCAGGGTTTTTTTTTATG
>JAQZBX010034731.1:0-24874 GCA_029593785.1 Cabassous unicinctus | reverse complement strand
GGTGATCTTCTGTGTCTGTTTCTTGCCTTCTCTTCTCATTTTTCTCCTCTAGGCTTCACTGGGATTCGATCCTAGGGACCTCTGATGTGGGAGAGAGGCACCCTGTCACTTGCACCACCTCAGTTCCTGGTTTCTGGTGCGTCTTGCCTTGACTCTTCCCTGCGTCTCTCTTTTGTTACATCAACATCTTGCTGTGTGGTTCGCCCTGTGGGCCTGGCTCGCCGCATGGGCCTGGCTCGCCCCGCGGACCGGCTTGCCTGCTTGCCTGCTTGCCTTTTTTTACCAGGAGGTCCTGGGGATCAACTCCTGGGTCCTCCCATATGGTAGACAGATAACCAATCACTTGAGCCACATCTGCTTCCCCCCTATTTTCTTTTTCTTTCTTTTTTTTTTTTTTTTCATTTCCCATTTTCTTTTAATTAATCAACACTGCCAGCCCCTTTTTCACATCCCCAGAAACAACTATTATTATGAGATTGGTATGTATCCTTTCAGACCATTTTTAATCTTCCACATTCATTTATACAAATCCATGGAAAATATTTAATATTTTTTATATCTATCCATGTCAATACTTAACAGATTTTCATTCCTCTTGACTGCTGTATAATATTGCATTGTATGTAGCTACCACATTTTATTTATCCTTTGCTCTATTGATGAGCATTATGTTGTTTCCAGTTTTTCACTATTAAGTCTCTGCTACAATGAACATCCCTTGTATATGTCTCCTTGTACATGTGTCCAGGTGTTTCTCTAGGGTAGATATGGAAGGGTGGAATTGTTGGGTCAAAGAGTGTTTGCATATTTTACTTTTTATAGATTCCACCAATTGCCCTACAGAGTTGCTGTTCCAGTTTATATTCCTACCAGTTTATATAATTGTACCCATTTCTCACAGCCTCACATCATTTAACATTGTCAGATTTAAACTTTTTTTTGCCAGTCTATTTGTCAGAATGTTATTGTTGTCTTATTTTGCATGTCATTGATTACTGGTGAGTTTACTTATATTTCTGTGTTCTTGGTCATTTGAATTTTCTTTGAATTTCCTGTTACTAATTTTTCTCCATTTTTCTGTCGCATTGTCTTTTTCTTAATGATATATAGGAGCTCTTTATATCTTACGGATTCTCACCCTCTTCCTACGGCTTATGCACAAACATGCAGTAATACACTTACCTGGAAAAATCCTTCTTTAACACCAAGGCCCTCCCGTTTCTCTGCTCTCCTTTATGGAGAAACTCCCCTAAGGGTGGCTTCTACTTGGTGCCTCCACTTCCTTATCTTTTTTATTCTGGTTAGGCTTTTGTGTGCACCACTTCACTGAAAAAGCTCTTGTCAGGGTTACTATCAATTTTCATTTTGCCAAATCCAGTGGTCAATTTTTAGTTCTCATTTTACTCAACCTTTTAGTAACATTTGACACAGTGATCTCTCCTTCCCTCTTGAAGTACTTTCTTCGACTTTGAGGACATCATATTTGGCCCTTTTCTCTGTCTATACATTACTTCCTAGGGGACTCATATAACCCCTTGGTTTTAAATACCATCTAGGTGGCTGATTCCCAGATTTTTTTCTCTTGCCCTGATTTGTGAACTCCAGATTCATGTATCCGACTGTCTAGTTGACAATTACACTTAGATAGTTAATAGACATCTCAAATAATATGTCTAAAACAGAACCCTTCTATTTCCCCCCAAACTTCCTTCCCAGTTTTTCCTACTTCTTACCACCCCCACAGCTACCTCCTTAGTCTTGGCCACCATCATCTTTCTTCTGGATTATCACAGTAACCTTCCTGTCTTCCTGCTGCCATTCTGCTCTTTGTAGTTTATTTTCCACACAGTTGCCAAGAGGATCTTTTTAAAAGCTCTATCAGGTAATGTCACTCCTTTGTTCAAAAATCTTCAGTGAAATTCTGAAAAAGATAAAGGTAGCATTTCAGATAATGACAACTGAGTAGCCATATAGAAGAAAATAGTTGGATATTTACCCCAGAATTTAAATCAAAATGAAGTCCAGATGTAGAAAACATTTAAATGTAAAATATAATAACATTGCTAGAAAAAAAAATAGGAAAAAACTTTAATACTGTAGAAGTGGGAAAAGGCTTTCTAAAAATGTCACAAACCCAGAAGCCATAAAAGAAATAATAAACTCAACTACATTACAAAGTTAAAAGACAACTATCAAAATGAAAAGGTTGCAACTCGTGTCATATAGTGCTAGATCTTTTTAATATGTGAAGAGCTTCTACAAATCAATAAAAAGACCCCACACCCATTAGGAAAATGTGCAGAAGATATGATCTGGCAGTTTACAGAACAGGATATAAGATAATTCTTAAACATGCAAAGATACTCAACTTCAAAATTAGGGAAATGCATATTAGAACTACAGATTTATTAGATTGGCAGAGATTAAAATGGTATACTGTTAAGGCATTCCTTTTTTTTTTAAGATTTATTTATTTATTTAACTTTTTAAATCTATTTTTAACACCCACCCCCGTTTTTGCTGTTTTTGTGTCCATTCGCTGGGCAATTCTCTGTGTCTGTTTCCTGCCCTCTCTTCTCATCCTTCTCCTCCTGTCTTCACCAGGATTCAATCCTGGGAACCTCTGATGTGTGAGATAGGCGTTTTGCCACCTGCTCCTTAGTTCGTGTTTTTTTCAGTGCGTCTCGTCTTGACTTTCCCTTTGTGTCACTCTCCTGTTACATCATCATCTTGCTGCGTGGTTTGGTGGGGTCTGGCATGCCCGTACGTGGGGCCTGGTATGGTAGCCCACGCCTTCTGTATTTTTTTCTTTATTTTACCGGGAGGTCCCGGGGATCGAACCCAGGTCCCTCCATATGGGAGACGGACGCCCAACCATTTGAGCCACATCCGCCCCAGTTAAAGCATTCTTAAATTTTGCCAATAAGAGTGTAAATTGGTAAAAATGCTACAAAGGGCAGTTTAGTGAAACCTTTTAAAATTTAAAATGAAATATCGTCTCACCCAGGAACTGCATTTTTAGGAATTTATCCTTCAGATATATTTGTACTTGTTAAATTGATAATAGATGCACCTAATGCAAAATTCAAAATGGTAGAAGAAGAGGGTATACATGAAAGTGTGTACAAGATATTAATTGCAGCATTGTTTGTAGCAGGAACAGCTTGGAAACTACTTAATTGTTCCATCAGTGTTCAGGGCCACAGTCCTCTCTGAGTTATTGTTCAAATTAGAAAAAAAAAAAAAAAATAGCCCTGCACTGGCAGGGCCTGAAATGAACCTCTTTCCAATCTGACACCTAGTCACATGGCCTGGCAAGTGGAGTCCCCTGCACAAGTGGCTACAAGTACAGACATGGAACAATCTCAGCTACCATAAGTGACTAAAAGACACAAAACAATGTGAATAGCATGCTACCATTATGTTTTAAAAAGACTATGCAAAATATATGCTTGTATATATGTATAGAAGACCTCTGGTGGGCAGCCGATAAAGAGGTGATGTGGTTGCCTCAGAAGAAAATTGAAAGGCTGGGGGAGAGGTGTAAGAGGGATAATTTTTTTCATTATTTAATTGAGCCTTTGCATTTTGTGTCATGTGTTACATTACCCATTCAAAAAAATATACATAAAATATTTTAAAAGATAAACAGAAATGTGGCAAAGGATATAAATAGGCAGTTCACAGAAGAGGAAATATATAGAAAAACACTTAAACATGAAAAATATCTAACCATACTACAGTAAAATATGATTTTTTTACTTAGAAATAGCCAAAAGTTTGATAATACTGTGTTATGTTGACTAAGATGTTGGGAAACAGGCTCACATACATTCCTGGACTCATTGTATAATTTGATATAACTTCTATATAGAGCAATTTGGCAATACCATGAAAATTAAAATCCATGTAACTTAGGACCTACCAACAACACTTCGAAGACCTTATTCTATAGCTATACTAGCACATGTAGAATTCATTGCTGTGTAAAGATATTTACTGTAGCTTTGTTTATAATAGCAAAATATATGTACATCCTAAAGGCTTATCAGTGAAGACTGTCTAAATTACTTATGGTACATTGAACACCATTATTACTAGGCAGCTTTACAAAGGTAATTAAATATATCTCCAAGATACCTTGCTAAGTGACAAAAGCAGGGTGCCAAATTTTGATGTTACCATTTTAAATAAGCACTTCATTTAATTATATAGACCTTTTCTAGAAAGATATATAAGAAACTGGGAACAGTTGTGTTCAAGATTATGGATAGATGGCAGAAAGGTGTGGAAAACTTTTGAATTCTGCATTAAGGGCATCTATTTAACAAGTAAATTTAAATATAATCTCCCATGGCTTCCCATCACAGTTATAAATACAGTCCTTTTTTTTTTTTTTTTTTCCTTTTATTTCCCCTCTCCTGGCTTACTCTGTTTCAGCCTTGTTCTTGTCAAGCTCTTTCCCACTCACGGCTTTTGCACTTGCAGTCCCTCTGCCTCTAATCCAGTGACCTCCAGGCTTTGCCTGGCTAGCTCTTTTGAGTAACTCACATGGTCTCTGCTCAAGTGTTTACTCCAAAATTACTCTCCCTGCTGCCATCATTCTTCATTCCCCTATACTGCTTTCATCTTTTTCATAGCACTTATCACTAGCTGGATTTAAACATATATTTGTTTCACTTGCTAATTTTCTATATTGCCCTCTAGAATATAAGTTTCATAAGAGCAGGACTTTGTCTTGTTTTCTGCTGTATCTCCAGGACTTAGACCAGTGCCTGGCATATAATAAACATTTAGTAAATATTTATTGAATGAATAAATATGTTTTAAATATATTCTCTCATTCTGTTGCTTATCTCAACTTTGTTTATGAAGACTTTTGTTGCAAAAGTTTGAAAATTTTAGGTAGTCGGTGTATTGATCTTTTCTATCTTGTTTTTACCTTTTGTGTTTTATTTAAGAATACTTTCTCTGTGTTCTACACATTTGAAAGTTCTCTAGTGATTTTAAAGTTTCGTTTTTTAATTTGAGGTCTTTAATCAATATGGAATGTATTTTTGCATATGGTCGGAGGTAAGCTCAAATTTTTCTGGATAGCCAATTTTCCTAATCAGCAAGGATTGTTTTCATTGTTTTGATCTAATTTACTATAGGCAGAATAATTTTAAAAATCAATAAATGAAAGAGATACTGATTAGAAGAATTAGAAATTAGTGCATATTTTCAAAAGTGACTTCTTTATGGCAACCACTCTTTCAGAGGAATTATATTTCTCAGCAATATACCCCTGTGTCTTCTATGCATTCTTGATGTATTTCACCTTTCATATGATAGCAATTAGTCAGTGATAAGGTACTAAAAAAAATCTTTTTGGTTTTTGAATTTATTTTTAACTAGGGAAGTACACAGACAGATGCCATGAAACTTCTATCTTCCCAATCTTCCCAACCTCCCAAGCTTTTAAAGAACAAAGCATTATTGTGCAAGCCCGTCACACAGACCAAGGCCACCTCTTGCAAACCACATACACAACCCAAGGAATGTCAGACAGGTATGTGTCCCTGTGCTTTCCACACGTAGAAAGTTTGCTTTTTGTTTTTGTTTATATAAGAAAGGAAAGTAATTGACAATTTCTTGAATGTGTAAACTTTCATTAATTCTTTTATCACATACTTTGAACACTTAATTTATTCCTTTTATAATCCTTGTTATTAACACTAATAACTACTAAATTGAATCTACCTGCAAACAAAGCCTTATGCATAAGAGTGGACAAGCATCTCGTATGTGTGCACTGCTGTTTTTCAAATGTATAGACAACTATTACAATTACTAAGATACAGATTTAGTTAAAGCATTACTGATTTAAACTTGATTTTTTTTTTTTTTGACACTGTGAACTCAATAGTCAGTTACTAAAAATATAACTAATATGTCTCAGGTGTTGGTGATCAGGAAAATTGTTTGAATTCATACTTGAAAAGGTTGTAAACTACTGCCCCTGTCCATGTTAACTACTTTTAATCCAGCTACCCTTATATTTTCAATTACTTAGTAGCCGTTCTGCCAAAACATCTTTTTGTTTTTTGTTTTTTAAGTATAATTTTACTTTATAGAGTATACTGTATTTAAAAATTAAAAACTTAGTCTGTCAACGAGTAATCATGAGTTTTTATGTAAGATGAAGATGCCTTTATTTTGGGTGGGAGTCAGGGAGAAACCTGTTTTCCTTACTCAGTAAATCTGATTATTTTATATTCCTATAAAATGATGCATTCTGTATACATGAATTTATATTATACTCACATTCACGTGTGGAGGGTAGTAAAGGGTTGGTGGACATCTGTGTGTGGATATATGCATGCTTATACTTTTTAAAAAGTTTCTAGACTATTAGGTTATTTTCTGTTACTGTTATAAACTGCTTTTTCACTTGACAGTGTATTGGAAACATCATTTCATATCAATATAAATTTAAATATATACATTTTTAATGGATGCATAGATTCCAGTGTATATAACATAACCAATCCCCTAATCTTGGACATTTAGATTGCTTCCAGTTTTTAATATTATAAACACTGTTGCATTAAGCTGTGTAAATGGATCTCTGTGCATTTATCTAATTAAATCCTTGGGATAAATCCTAAGCAGTAGAATTACTGATTCAAAGGATATTATATGTTTTAAGGCTTTTGATATGTTCTGCTAATTTGACCTCCAGAAAAGTTGTCATTTTATGCTCAATCAGCAGTGTTTGAGAGGGTCCATTTTTCTATTCCCTCACTGACACTAGATGTTAAAATTAATAATTAACCCTTATCTTTTTTCCCCAACTTGAATTTTGGAAAATCTCAAAATTCAGAAAGGTTGTAAAAACAAAACAAAGAACACCAATATAAATATAACCTTTAATATCCTTCATCTAGATTTACCAAATGTTAACATTTTGTAACAGTTGTTTTCTCTCTTTTTTCTTCCTGAATTCTGTGAAAGTAAAATAATTTATTCTTAATTTGATGTGTTCTGTGGAACTCAGCCTTAATTTCAGTAATTGCTAGATACATGGGATTACTTGTACATATACTATAGCCTACAGATTTAATCAGTAACCAAGCTTTGGAAAAAGGAGAAATTCGGTTTTTAATGACATCATGGAGGGGTATTATGGTTTGTGTTTAAACTTTAATGAGTGTGTTCTTTTGATATAGTGACAAAATATAAATCTTAAATGTATGGGGAAAAACAAAAGGAACATTGTTTTATTTGTTCATGAAAATAACAGTCATTCAAATATTTCATTCAGATTTACCTATCCCTAATGAGAAAAATGATGCAGAACTCGATTCACCACCTGCAAAGAAAAAAAGAATAGGTTTTTTCCAGACTCATGATGCAGAATATTTAAAAGTTGGTTTTATTATCTGTCCTGGATCAAAAGAGAGTTCACCGAGGCCACAGTGTGTCATTTGTGGAGAAATCTTATCCAGTGAAAACATGAAGCCAGCAGATCTCTCTCATCATTTGAAGACAACACATTCAGAATTAGAAAACAAACCCGTAGATTTTTTTGAACAAAAATCTCTTGAAATGGAATGTCAAAATAGTTCTTTAAAAAAGTGTTTACTAGTTGAAAAGTCACTTGTGAAAGCTTCTTATTTAATTGCTTTCCAAATTGCTGCCAGCAAGAAGCCATTTTACTTTGCTGAAGAATTAATTAAACCATATTTAGTGGAAATGTGTTCGGAAGTTTTGGGCTCTAGTGCTGGAGACAAAATGAAAACCATCCCTCTTTCTAATAATACAATTGGACACAGGATTGATGAATTATCTGCAGATATTGAAGATCAGCTGATTCACAAAGTCAGAGAGTCAAAATGGTTTGCCCTTCAGATTGATGAATCATCAGAAGTCTCAGATACCACTCTTCTTTTGTGCTATATTCGTTTCATTGATTATCATTGTAGTGATATAAAAGAAGAATTACTATGTTGCATTGAAATTCCTTCCCAAATAACTGGTTTTGAAATATTTGAACTAATAAATAAATATATTGATAGTAAATCTCTGAATTGGAAACATTGTGTTGGTCTCTGTACAGATGGGGCTGCACGCATAACTGGCAGGTGTTCTGCTTTAAGGGCAAAAATTCAAGAAGTTGCCATGAATAAAGTGGCATTTACACATTGTTTTATTCACCGTGAACATTTAGTAGCAGAAAAGTTGTCTCCATGTTTACATGAAATTCTTATGCAGTCAGCACAAATTTTAAGTTTTATTAAGAGCAATGCATTAAATTCACGAATGTTAACAATTTTGTGTGAAGAGATGGGGTCTGAGCATGTGAATTTACCACTTCATGCTGAAGTACGCTGGATATCAAGAGGGAGAATTTTAACAAGATTATTTGAATTACGACATGAAATAGAAATTTTTTTAAATCAAAAGCATTCAGACTTGGCCAAGTATTTTCATGATGAGGAATGGGTTGCAAAACTGGCCTATATTTCAGATATATTTTCACTTATAAATGAATTGAATTTAAGTCTACAAGGTACTATGACTACTTTCTTCAATCTGTATAATAAAATCGATATATTTAAGAAAAAGTTAAAAATGTGGTTGAAGCGCACACAAGAGAATGATTATGACATGTTCTCTTCATTTTCTGAATTCTCAAACTCATCAGACTTAAATATGAAAAGCATCACGAGTGTTATTTTTGAACACCTGGAAGGACTTTCTGAAATGTTCAATGACTGTTATCCACCAGAAGACGACTTGCGTTCAGGAAATTTGTGGATAATTAATCCTTTTACAGATCATCAAAATAGTAATCTCACTGACTTCGAAGAAGAAGAGCTAACACAATTATCTTCAGATTTAGGATTACAATCGATATTTAAATCAATGCCTGTAACTCAATTTTGGATAAATGCAAAGGCAAGTTACCCAGAACTCCATGACAAGGCAATGAAGTTTTTATTACCGTTTTCCACAATCTATTTATGTGATGCTACATTTTCAGCTTTGACAGAGTCAAAACAAAGAAATCTATTGGTTTCTGGTTCTGCCCTAAGACTTGCAGTCACATCTTTAATCCCAAGGATTGAAAAATTAGTAAAGGAGAAAGAATAGCAATGTACATATTGCTTATCATCAAAGTCTATAAATTTGTGCTAAAATTTGTATGCAATAAGTATCTTAAAATACAATTTCCTATGTGGATTTGTGTTTTCAGTGATTAAATAAGTGTTTTAATATATTTTCTCTTTTGTTGAGAAATTATCATTTATACATAATTGCATATAATGTTAATATTCCAGGGTAGAGAATTTATTTTATTGATTGATCAAATAGTTTGGATTAGTGACAAAGATTGCAGATAATGAAAGTCTTAGATCCATGATATAATAGCACAGCCTGGATGTTAAAACAGCGTGGTGTTTAGAAGTACATGGGACAATTGGGTCTACAGCTATCCAGTATCTACCCCAGCAGCTGTGGGACCTTAACAGCTTGGCTAACTGGAAATGGAAGCAGCAGGGGAGCTGGAGGCCGTTTTGGGGCCTCTCTGTGGTCTGCTAGACCTGGACTTAGCAAATTTTTTTCATAAAGGGCCAGATGGTAATTGTTTTAGGCTTTGCAGGCCGTAGAGTTGCAGCTCCTCAACTCTGCAGTTGGGATGCAAATGCAGCTAGAGACAATCCATAAACAAATGAGTGTGGCTGTGTTCCAGTAAAACTAAAGTTTGAACACTGAAATATAACGAGTTTCATATAAATTTCAGGTCGCAAAATCTTTTAAAAAGTTTTTTAATAAAATGTCAAAACAAAACTTTATTAGCTTGCATGGAGAGGGGTTAAAAAATAAAAAGCTCAGGGAATTTGGCCCATAGTTTGCCCATCCCAGTTCCAGATAGATTCCCAGTAGTGCCCAGCAGGGATCTGAATATTTCAAACACCTTTCACTTGTTAATTTCGGCTGAGAGAAAAGAGAGGGGAAAGATACTGCTGACAAATATAGAAAACTTACTTTATAATTACTAATCATTATTAGCGATTTTATAAATTATTAATTTTAAAACTCTGAGCTTACAGTGTGCTGGCATGTGCTAGGCCTGTTTCAAACTCTCAGAAACGATGAGGCGTTATCTTCCTTTTCAGATGCAGATACTGAGGCCCGCCGAGGATAGGTGAATCTCTGATCGCATAGCTAGTGTGGTACATGTAGGAACAAAGCCCGGATCTTTTGATAAACGGAGATCTGCGAGCCAGATCCAGATAGCCCATGTTTGACTCTGCTCCGTATTGGCCGGGAGACACACAGACCCGCCCAGAATTCAGAGGGTCTCTTTGGTCAGTTAAGAGTCAGTGGGCCTCAGTGTCCCCACCTGTGAGATGGGGATGACCAGCCCAAACGACTTCGGCTTCCGCAGCCTGCCCTGGGCCAGAAAAAGAGGAGGGGCGACACCTCTGGGAAACGGAGGCTCTGAGCGCAGGGTTCTGGCCGCCCCGGGGAGGAGACGAGCGGGCGCCAGGGGGCGGGCTTTCGGCGGGGCCAGGCCTGGGTCGGGCGACTCCCACCGTCTCCCGAGGGCCTGCGCGGCCATGGCGCACCTGCTGACCGTGCTGCGGGTCCTGCTGGGCGGCTTCTTCGTGCTCACCGGGACGGCCAAGTTTTCCGAGCAGATATCGGCTCCGGTGTCGGAGCAGATGGTGAGCGGTGTGGGCGGCGGGTGGGGATCGCGTCCGTGGGGACATGCTGCGGACCCGGGCCGTTACTTAGACCGGTCCCCGGCGCACGCTGCCCGCCTCCGCCTGCCCACGCCAGTTCCCCGCACACCCGCCTTCCTTGGGGCGACACAGCGCTAAAGCTGACGGTAAAATGACTCATTGGTGAGCCGCCATTGGCTCTTTCTGGCTGAGCATTGGAGTCCGTAAACAAACTTAGAGCCGGAGGAGAAAGGCTCCGGGACCCTGGGGGAGGAGGGATGGCAGGAATGGAAAAGTGATCAACTCCCTCTCTGCCCTCCACCACCACACTTTGATCATTTGCTTGAGTTCTTGGGAGGTTGTTAAGGGAAGGGTTTATTAATGCCCACTTTACAGGGTAGGAAACTTGCCCTGAAGGTGAAGAGACCTACTAAGGGTTACACAGCTAGTCAGTTGGCAGGACTACAGCTAGACACTCCACTAACCCGAGGCCTTCCCATGAAGCCTCAGCTGGAGGCCTGGAAGTCGCCTTGCCTGCCTCCTGCCCAGTTCCGGTTTCATGGGAGGGCTTTCATGTCCTTCTGTCCACCAGGGCCCCCAGCACGTCAAAGAAGCCAGACTTGGAGACCCCTCCCAGCATCCCTTTCCAAGACCCCAGTACTCGCCAAGGTTCTTGGCTTAGGGTGGTGGGCTGTTTGAGGCAGCATAGTGCTTCTTTCGTGGTAGCATTGCACAGGGGAGGTGGAGTTGAGGGAAGGGAGCAGAAAAAGGTACCCAACCTGAAGGTTGGAGTGAAGTTGTCATTTGCCCCAGGACAGAGCCTGCCACAGCAGGATGAGTCACTTTGAGCCCCCTTTAACTCCTTTGTGTCTGCTACAGTGGGATCCAGGACCTAGCATCAAAGACTTCGGCTGGAATCTGTTTAAAGAGCACCCTCTGCCCATCCCTAAATATTCCCTGCAAAGGAACCTGGAGAGAAACCAGGCCAGACACAAAGAGAAGCTGTGGAGTTCTCGTGGTCTTGGCACTAGATGGGAAGGTCCCTCCTCCTGGGCCCAGGGTCTGGGTTATAACCTGGTAAGAGGTCTGCTGAGAAAATCAATCCAACTCTACTACCACTCGGCCTTCTCACTGATTGGAAAGCTCAGCACCACACAGAGGTCCTTTCCTGTGGGTCTCCAGGCTGACCACAGGCCAAGACCTCACCTAGAGCAGCCTCTTTGTGGGAGGAGTTGAGGTCGAAGCCATAGAGTGCCCCTATGGAAGCACCCGGACAGTGGATTCTTGAAGAATGTGGCTGACAGGCATTCCCTGCCACCCCTAGAAAGCCCTGTTTGTGCAGTTTGCTGAGGTGTGCCCGTTGAAGGTGTTCGGCTACCAGCCAGATCCCATGAGCTACCAAGTGGCTGTGGGCTGGCTGGAACTGCTGGCTGGGTTGCTGCTGGTCGTGGGCCCACCAGTGCTGCAAGAGATCAGTAACTTGCTTTTAACCCTGCTCATGATGGGTAAGGGGGGTCCAACTGGGCTGAGGGAGTGGGGATTTGGGGGAGGATGATGGAATGACCTGACTGTTCTCCCTTACTGTTGCCAGCCCTCCTTGTTTCTCTGTGACCAGGAGCACTTCTGGCTCTACCACAATTGCCATAGTCTTTGGACCAGGATAGGTACTTTCAAAACTCAGTATACTGTTAACACCATTCCATGTCAAATATACCTTCTACCTCACCGATTCTAATGGCTGCCTAGTGTTCCATTTTAAGGATGTTTTGTAACTTCAGAGCCTTCGACCCCCACTTCCTGCTGGAGTGGCAGCTGCCATTTGACTTACGTGTCTGGCAGGGGGCAGAGACGCTGTGGCCCACTATAAATACATACCTTAAAATATGTATTTAAGGTTTTTAATACATATCTTACATTTAATACAATACATAGGGAAGGCAGAGAATTTTCCTGGGGCAGGCAGTCCTAGAGAAACCTCACTCCCCACCCCCTCACAGCAGCTCTGCTTTGTCTCAAAGACAGCTGCTGCTTCAAATCTAGACATTTTCAGGCTCTTCTACCATATCCTTTGACCTTATGTTACCATTACTGCTACCACTGCCCAGTCTTCCCACACTCTAGGCTTTCTTTCCATCTCTGGAGCTTCCTTCATTTTCCTATCTTTCCCACATCTCAACCACCAACCCTTGAGCCTCCATCCCTCCAGTAGGTGTAGGATTAAGAAAGGAGAAGGACTGGGGAGAATTTGTTCCAAATCCCCATCTACCCACCTCAACCCCTGCCTCTGAGAAGACCTGCTTTACTTCAAGGGGCTTCTAATTCCTGGTCCTGCCCTCTGGGAGGCCATAGAAATGACTGCAACTGGTTTGGGGTTGGGAGTAGGGTTAATAGGAGGGCTTGGGCTGGGGTGGGTCAGCCTAGGTTGGAGAGCCCTGAGCCCCTGGGTCTCCTGAGTGCTCCCCAGGGAGCCTCAGGGACCTCATTTTCCATTCCAGGGGCTGTCTTCACTTTCCTGTCTATGAAAGAGTCACTGAGCACCTGCATCCCAGCCATCGTCTGCCTGGGCCTCCTAATGCTGCTGGACATCTGCCAGTTCTTAGCCCAAACTAAGGAAGTGGCCTGGCCCATTAGGAAGAAGTCATCAACACTTTCACGTAATCCTGGCAATTGAGGGTCTCTGCCTCTTTGTGCCATGCAGCTGTCTCTGCTGGAACATGATGGAACACAGATTTGACCATCTTACCCATTCATCCGTGGCCATCCAGTGTTGAAACAGACATCCTGCCTACCTGGCCTTGCATTCTCTCTCTATTATGACTCTTTATTGAGGGGTACATGTTACACTTACTAGTATCCCTCATGTCATGTGAAAACAAAATAAGCAAAAAAGAATTAAATTACCCAAAACTCTATTGCCCCCAAATAATCAGTTTTAATTGCTTGATGTAACTGTAGCTCTCCACTTTTTAAAATGCCTTTATACAGATAATTTTTCAATGAAAATAAGACCATATGTATTATTTTATTACCTGCTTTTTAAACCTAGTATGCTGTAACACCATTCCATGTTCATTCTACTTCATCAATCCTAATAACTGCATAGTACTCTATGAATATACTATGATGTATTTTTTGAGTTCCCCTCTAAGGAACATTTAGGTTCCCAATTTTTTCCTTTTGTAAACTATACAGTAAATCACCTTTGCATGCTTCCCTCTTCTTTCCCTTAGAATTGAGGGGGCTGATTCAAAAGGCATACACATTTTTAAGGTTTTTAATACATATCTAAAATTTACACATTGAGCATGGACATGTTGAGTAGGGCACCCGTCCTAGCCACATGTGTTCCCTTCCATTACTTTTCATTTCTGGCACTTTAGATTTGCAGAGCTAACAAAGATGGGCATAGAGTCATTTTACAGGTCCTGAAACAGCCAGCCTCTGGTACTGAGGTGTGTGGCACCCACTGTTCCTTGACACCCACAGGGACGGCCAACTCCATGGGATGCTGAAGTGTTACAGCAGGGCCTCACTACCTGGGAGGGAGCCCAGAGGTCTTGGGGGATCAGAAGTAGGTGAGAGTAATATGTGAGGGTGCCTATTGTTACATCACCAACCATCCTACCTCAGCCAGTGGGGGACTTTTTGGAAGTAATGCACCTCCCATAAGGGAAAATGGAGAGGTTTAAGAGTTCATTTATTTATGCAAATACTTATGCCCCTAGGCCCCAAATTGCTTTGTGGGTAGGGGCAATGGCTTTTGGGTGCCCACGGGCATGAAAGAAGTCTGTGTATGTTACTTCATTTCATCTTCACTACAGAATAGTAATTCCTGCTCTGTCATTGACTAGAGCTGTGAATCTCAGGCAAGTTGTCTAAAACCTCAGTCTCATAGGGTTTGAAGAAAATATTACTTAAGCACTTAGCACAGTCCCTACACATAGTAACTTCAATAAATATTACTAGTATGTGTGTATATATATAAATTTTAGTAAGGTAGATTGCATTACTTTGCTTTCAGATGCAAGGAAGAAAAGACCCAACCAAGAGTGTCAAACAATAAAGGAACTTTTTCTCTTATATAAGTCCAGAGATAGAATAGCTTCTTTCAATTTCAGTGTTGGTTAACTTGGCTGCTTAATGATGACAACAAGGACTCGGGCTTTTTTTTCAACTTCTCTGCTGCTTTCAGTTTAATAGCTACTGCCCTCGGGGCTGCAAAATAGCTGCGGCAGCTCCATACATCATATTTTCACATAACATCCAAAGGTGAAAAGAGAGGAAAGCTTTCTTAGAAGACCAGAGGAGACTAGATAATGGTCTCTGCCACTTAGCTGTGTGAATGTGGCCAAGTAACTAATCTCTGCTTTATTTGCAAAATATGGATAATCATAGTAACTACACAGGGTTGCTGTGAGGACTCAGTGTTTAGTGCAGAGGCTAGCACATGATAAGAGCTCCGTGGATGTTAGCTGTTATTAAATATTATAGATTTGTTCTACAGATTGGTAAATGGATTCAGAGAGCTGAAATATCAGACCTGAGTCTAGAACTAAGGTTTGATTGATTCCAGAACCCACACTTTCCACGTACCAGCTGCCAGAGGTCAGGTATGGCACCCCTTCCCTGTTCAACTTGAGGGTAGATGGAGTGACCTGTCCAATGTGATTAAATCTTCCCTGCTCCCAAAAGCTACCCCACTGCATGAAAATCTTGAATCCCATGACAGTAGAGCCTAGAACCCCTAGGATCCTAGCCTCTTTCTTTCTCCACCCCTTTCCAGGATGCCACAGCCTGCCTGTCTCCAACCAGGACTTCAAATAAATACTCCTTACAGCTGGTATTATATCGAGGGCTCCTGTTTACCATGGAGGCTTGGCCTATAGGCCGATTAGCAGCTTCAGAGCCTCACAAACTCAGCTGTAGGGTTGGCCCAGCAGCTGCAGGAGAAGCAGGGTGCTGGAGGAGTGGGCTGGCCAGCTGGTGTGTGGGAGCAGTTGGAGTGACAGCAGCAGGAGGAACTTGAGCCCCAGCAGCGCCTCCTCAGCAGCCCAAGAAGAAGCCAGGCCTCAGGAAATGAGCCCCCCAAACTGCACCCTAAATCTAGGTCAGTTCAGCTCCCTGACATTCAGGTGCCTGGCCTTCCTGATACCTTCCTAATACCTGATACCTTTCTCCCTTCCTGGGCTGAAGGTCTTCTTGCTCTTCAATGACACTCCCTTCCTGGGGGGCCATGGCCTTACCCAACAAGCCCAGCTCTCAGCTGCCACAGGTGGGCTCCAGCCCCTCCAGCTGCTGGGCCCATTCTTCATGCGTGTCCCAGGATTAACTGGCCAATGGGAGGGCCTTCAGTGTGTGGGTGGGAGGGGATTCTGATATCTCAGCTCCTTAAGGCCGGGCACCCAGAACCCCAGAGAGAACTTTAGCAGCCAGAAGAGCAAGAGGTAAGAGAGGAAAGATCTGGTGGGGTGGCAGGAGGAGGTGCTGAATGGAGGCCATTGGGGGTTAGAGCTGAGAGGGATGGGGAGAAGGGAATACACTTAGGGTCCCAGAAAGATTAGAGCCCAACAAGCTTAAAAGAAGAAATCCAGATTTTGGTACTGGAAGTTTTGGAATACCCAGGGGGTGCACGTATGTGCCAGAAATAGAAACAGGAGGACCTTGTCTTGTGCACATACCCTTCTTGGGGAGAGGGTAGGAATACGCCCATATGTCTTTGTCGTTTGTTTGGGGTGTCTGAGTCTCTAACGCTGTATGTGTTCCTGTGTGGGTGTACACATTTATCTGTGTGCTGCCTAGAGGGGAAGGCAGCTAGTGGGTATGAAGTATCTCCCTAGTGGCAGGCACCGTGCTCAGAGTTTTACTTATGTTTTCTCATAATCTTCCCAACAACCCTGTGAGGTAGGTGTTTTAATCTCCATTTTACTGCACAGAACACAGGCTCAGTGAGGCTATTTGCCCAAAATCACATGGCAAATAAATGCGTGTATCTAGAGTCTGTGCTCTTTTTGCTTTGTTGTCCAAAATTTTGTGATCAAAAGATGAGGAAGAAGGAAACAGGCTGGAAGGCCTGAGGGTTGTGGAACCTTTTCAGCTGTGCCAAGGGATGCTCAAGGCAAACTTTGGGGAACTTTCCAGGGAGAAGACCTTTACCAAGGCAGGGCCAAGTTAGTGTGCGTGGGCTTGTCCTCTGGGTCACTGCATCACAAAACCTTTCCTCATCCATGCCTCTCTCCCTTCCCCACTGATCTGGGTGGCAAAGAGAGCAGGTCTTGGACTTATTCTGGGAAGGATATTTCTTTTATATTCCAGCCTGGTTTTTCCCAGAATCTCCTGTCAGCTCAGCCCTGTTTGGGCTTACTGCACGAGCCTAAACTATACTCCATCTCTGAGGGGCACCCCACTTTCCCAGTCACCAAGGTGGGAAATGTCCAACCTATCTGCAACTCCTGACTCTTCTTCATTTTCAACAGCTTGTCCCAAACTCATTTTACTCCCGAGTCTATCCTTTCCTCGCCATCCCCAGCAGTTGCTGGCCTAGTTCAGTCCTCATCCCTTCTCACATGAGCTTCCTTTCCTCTAGCGTCACCTCTCAACAAGGACTGAAGAAGAAGGGAGAGAGGTGGGCAGGGTGGAATGGAGACGGGTTCCTTCCTCCCTGAGGAAAGTGGGGTGTCTCCCAGTCTCCACAACCATCTCTCTTCCCGCTCCAGTTCACGATTGGAAATGAACAGCAGTAATGGAGACCTGGGTGTTGGCAGCTGCAGACCCTGGGATGAGCCTGCCGCTTTATCGTGGTGCCCGTGGCCTACTCCCTGGCGCTGGGCTTGGGGCTGCCTGCCAAGTGGCGGCCCTGGCAGTGTTCGTCCGCAGCGGCGGGCGCCCGGGCCAGGCCCTGCGTCTCTACCTGCTCAACCCGGCCCTAGCCAATGTGCTCCTCACGCTCACGCTGCCGCTGTGGCTCACCTACTACCTAGGCCCGGCCCATGGCCCTTCCTGGAGGTCGCCTGCAGCGCGGCCGGGGCTGCCTACTACGTGTCCACCTACGCGGCTGTAGCCTTCGCCGCGCTCATCAGCTAGTGCCGCTGCGCTCGCCTAGGCCGCGAGCGGCCGCCCGCCTCGCCCTGCGCCGCCCGGGCCCTGCCCGCAACGCCTGGCTTGCGGGCCTGGCCTGCGCCGCGCCCTCGCTGGCTGCGCAGCACGCACTGCACCCCGGCCCGGGCGGCGCCGCTCGCTGCCTCGAGCACGGCTGGGCGCACTCCGGCCTGGCCTACGCCACCGTGGCCTTCGTCGCGGCCGCCTTCCTGCTGGTGCTGGCGGCCTACGTGAGCCTGGCCCGGCGCCCGCAGGCCCGCTCCGGCGCGCGGCCAGGACCATGGCCCTGGGGCTCCTGCTCGTCTTCGCCCTCTGCTTGGCGTCCTACCACCCGCTGCTGGCGGCCCTGGGTGGCCCGGCAGGAGAGCGCCGGGCGGCGACCATGGTGGGTGCCGCCCTGCCTCCACTCTGGACGTCCTGCACACCCTCAGCCTGGCGCTGCTGAGCTTTAACAGCTGCTTGGACCCGCTCGTCTGCTGCTTCTCTGTGCGCAGCTTCCGCCAGGACTGCTGGGCTCTAAGCTACCGTCAGGGCTGGGGGGGACCTGGAGTGCGCGGCGCCTCTTTTGTCTCCTCCTAGAAGCCACTCTCCTGGAAGCATCCAGGCTGGAGAGCAAACTCTTCCAATCCTGACGCAACCACTTGGCAGCAGCTTAACTGTGGACCTCTGAGTTAAATTAATCCGTAAACGGGGTTAAGAGCATTCTTTGTAACTTGAATGTAGTCTGGGCCAAGCCAGCCTTTCGGTAAAGATAGCAGGCCGTTATTTTAAAAACCTATTGGGAATAAAATGCAATGTCCTAAACACGACCTACGAGGCCCTGCCTGACCTGGTTCCTTCCTGCCTCCCAGCCTCATCCTCTCTCTGGACTCAGTCGCTGGAACCTACTAGTTTCGTACCCCTCAAGGACTTTGCACCTGACTTTGCTTCACTAAGTTCTTCACTAAGTTAATTCCTCTTCATCCTCACTTCCTCAAAAGCCACTTTTTGTAGGGAAGTCTTTGTTGACGATCTCAGCACTACACACACATGCTATACTGGATCAGATCCAAATGCTCTTTCATAACTCTTTCACAATTGTAATTAAACAATTACTTGAGTAATTAGTTTTTTTCTCTCTTGCCAGAATGTATTTATGTTGATCCTTATGAAATTGCCATTTTCATAGGTCCCCAAAGGTTGAATATTGGCAATTTCATTTTCATCCAACTCAATTTAATAAATTCCATGTTTCATTTTCATATGGTTCAACCTAATAACATGTTTGCTTTGTTCACTGCTGTGCCCCAGTGCTTGTTTCTGTACCTTGCACATAGTAAGGCCTCAGTATATTAGATGAGTGAATGAAACCTGAATGTCACTGGCTTAAAATGCTCAAGTAGTCACTCAGACTTTCCAGTCTCTGGTAGATTTTCCTCAAGTATTTCTGGGATTCTCCAGGCTTGTCTTACACACATGCATTCCTGAGCCAGTACTGATGAGAGCCTCTCTGCGCAGTTGCTGAACACCTACAATTCTACCATCGCCTGCACTGTGTCAAGACTCCTATGCCAAGACTTGACGGTAACCCGCCTGGAGGACCATCCTGCTATTAGCTGGAACAGGAAGCAGCCAGACTTACTGCCTTCAGCTTCAGCTGAATTGGGGCTCTGTCACAGGGCACACATCCTGCCAGTGGCTCTGGCTACCAATACCTTCCCTCCTCTTGTGCCTTGACCACTCAGCAGTCTGCTTCAAGTGGAGAAGGGAACTACTCCCTTTCTCAACCATATTATTGGTTGTCAGGACTCAAGGAGTTAAAGTTTAATGACTAAGAGAAGCAAGTTCATGTAGCCAGGTCAGCTGGGTCAGCAGTGTCATTCAATCAGCCTCCACATCTTACCTTCATGTCTTCTCTCTGTGTTTGCCCTCTACTGATAAATTTGATAAATTCCTTCTTTCCTTTTTGATAGAGTGTCTTTCCCTGGTCGCTTATTCCTTCTTTGAAATTTTCTTTCACATTTTAAAAGTAGTACATGCTTATGAAAAATTCAAAGAAATAGAGAAGAATGTAAAATAGAAAGTGAAAGTCTCCCAGCAGCAGCCACTGTTGGCAGTTTCTTGCGTGTGTATCTTTCCAGATATTTTTCTATTCTACTACAATCACAAATATAATCAAATATTTGTATTTGATTATAAATATTTCTCAAAAATCCACAAATGGGATACTATCACAAGGCTCTTTTACAGTTTTCTTTTCTCATTTAGTATATCCTATACATCCTTCCTTAGTGGCACATATAGATATACCTCATTTTTAAAAATAGATGCAGACTGTTTACTCAGTCTCCTTTTCATGAGCATTTATGTTGTTTCCATTTTTTTTTAGCTGATTTAAAAAATGCTGCAATGAATGTCCTTGTCTACAAACGTTAGCATAGTTGTAAATCTGTAGAATAAATTCATGTTAACTTTGCTGTGTCAAAAAATATGTGTGTGCACTTAAATTTTTTAAGTACCTTACCAAATTGTCTCAAAAAATGTCACACCAATTACATACTTATTGACAGCATGTAACAGCCCCCACTTTACCACACTCTCACCTTCACTCAGTATTGTTGCCTGGCTTTTCTTGAATTTGGATTCCTATTGCTCCCCAGTTCCTCTAGATGTGTCTGAATATGTCTGCATTCCAACTGTGAATATGGTTAATTTTTTTTTTTTTTCATTTTCCTAGAAGACTTCTCAGTATCCTTGGTATCTATTTGAAACTTGATGGGGGTGATGATGGGAAAAGAAGGGGTGTCACCTAAGGCCTCACACCAGCCAAATCTTAACCTTTTTGCTTGTTGGGAGGAATAAATGAAAGCCCAAGTGAGAGCCCAAATGCACACCAGCGGGTCCACAATAATTGTTTGTTCTCTTTTCTTCCTTGGGAATCAGGCTGGCTCATCCCGTTCAGCACTGACCAACATCTCGGTCCAAGGCCAGGAGGCAGCCTGGACCCACATCATGGACTCATTCATGCTGGTGGGCAGAATCACCCAGCCCCTGGGACCGTGTAAGGAGGGTCTCTGAGGAATGATCTGGTCTCCATACTAGAGCCAGCAGAGGTCCCTGAGGCTGAATTTGATTCTGGTCAAATAAAAAATGATTTCCCATGGCCTCATCCATCCCTATGGTCTTGTACTATCTTGCTTTTGATGTAACTTTTCCCTTAGTTAAAGTAGTCAGCGTCCTTTGGGAAATGTCTAACTTAGTTGTCTGTGTCTGACCTGGGGAACAAGAACTTGAGAGTTGATTGCCTCTAAGAGGTCAGACATGCTAGAGAGAAAGCCTCTGTACAGAGTTACAGCGTGGGAGAATCTTCCCCCTCTCACAGTGTCAACTCCGGAAAGGAGGAACTTTTGGAATGAGGAATGAGAGAGAGAAAGATTTCTATGAGTGGTCAATCCTTTTGGTCTCTTAGACCCCATACTTTAAGAATTTAACCCAATTTCCTCCCCCCAAATCCAGGATGGAGAAGAAGGGAGCCCGGGTTGGTCTTTGACTAGACACCCCCACCTCCGGGATCTAGGGAAAGTTCATCTGTTAGCCTTTTAAAGCAACAACCTATTAGGAAACTCAGGCTCCCCTTCCCTCTTGCAGGGCCAGAACACAACCTGTGACTGTGGGGTCCAGGTATGGTGCAGGGAAGCTACTCTTGGCACAGAGAGATCAAATTTCTCCTTCTCTGCTGGACCCCACTCTCTCCCTTAGCACCCTCATAGATCAGGTGTCTGAACCCAGCTCTACCCCATTCCTGCCCATGGCCATGCCAGTCCTGGCCCTTTCCTTTGCCCATACGTGCCTGAGCCCCTTGGCCAGCTCTGTGTTGTCTCTGATCCTACCAATTCCTGCTTGGGTCCTCACCTCCAGCCCAGGCCCTGCCTTCTCCCTAGTCTCTGTAAGGAAGCCTGTAAGACACTAGCTTGAATTTTTTTCCCTTTTCTTCAGGCCTCAAGGTGCTCTCTCTACAGCTGATTCTTTGCCCTTGGCATGTCTCTCTCCTCTGATCCCCAGAGGAGGATGGTACTTTATCCTCTGGGTTCTGGAGATCCACCTGTGTCCTCCTCTGACCTTGAAACCACCTCCTTTGACTACATTCCACCTTCAGGGACTGTGACCTCTGGGCTCTCCTGGGTCTGCCCTTTCCTGTTGTAGGTGTGGCACATACCTACCTCCTTGCCTTCTCACCATTAAACCAGGCTTCCTCATCCCTAGTTCTCAGTCAGCACCAGCCTAATTGAAATGTATTTGTGGCCAGGGTGCTGGGTTCACACCTGCCCCTAATATTTATAGTGTCCTGGGCAGGAGTACAAATGGAGGCACATATACTGTATGCCTAAATATTGAAAAGTTGTAAATTAAGCTAACGCATTGTTAAATAAAATGTATTCCTTCCTTCTACCTTGGCAAATTTACCTTCCTAATGACAAAATAGAAAAATATGTGTAGAGCTGTGGTTTTAATAACTGAAAGTCAGCAAATTACAAAGGTGATTGACTTCAATTACATATGCTATGTTAAAGCATTGAATTTGGGTCATGCATGATAAATTATCACAGAAAATATTACAAACTATTTTAAATTTAGTCATAAATCACTATCATTCATAATGTGATTTTTTTTTTTTTTAACCATTTCTTCAAGCCGTATCTAGATTCTTACAGAATTTCTAAATTTCCTCTTTTTTCAAAATTTTCCATTCTGGAATTGATTAAAAAACAGAAAATGACAGTTTTTGCTGAATTTGTTCAAATCTCCCATCAAGATTATACCTCAATCTATGAGGGCCAAAATATAGTATCTAAGAAATTAGTTTTGGGGTTATTTGTCTGTAAATCTTTATTCACTGTCATGCAAACATTTTCCTTTCCTTGTTCTAATTGCCTTATATTTTACTGAAATGTCACTTTTGTTGTAAACTTCACATACATTTTTTTTTCAATTTAGAAAGATCATTTTCTATACTTATAAAATATTTTTTTAATTTAAAAAGTGAAATAGTTAAACATAGTCAACTGTTTTCTATAAGCTTTTACTAACATTTTTAATAGCAAGCAACAGTTCATATCAAATAACTGTTTGATGAATATCAAAATGAATGTTTTTCCACCAAAGAACATGATTTGTTCTTTTTTTTTAAAAAAAAAATTATTTTTATTTATCCCCCCTTGCTGCTTGTGCTCACTGTATCCACCCGCCTTGCATTTTCCTATGTCCACCCGTCTGTCTCTGCTGAGTCAGCTCACCGCGCCGGCCGGCTTGCCTTCACCAGGAGGCCCCCGGAACCGAACCCCGGGCCTCCCATATGGCAAACGGGAGCCCAACCAATTGAGCCACAGCCGCCTCCCAGATTTGTTCTTTATATGAGAATTTTAGTTGTTTCAGTTTAAGTCTTCTAGTACATCTCATATCTTAAATAAATTAAGTTTAATTGATTTAATAGCATTTAGTTTGGATCCCCATCATGTGTCTAAGAGTGATTCTAAGGTGAAATTTAATGTTTCATCAATATATTCCATCTTTGGACTGGATATCAACAATAGAAATATAAATAGAAAATTCTCAAATGTTTGGATTTTAAGCAATTCACTCTTATATAACCAATGGATCAGAGAAGAAATCACCATGTAAATAATAAAATATTTGGAGCTGAATGTTTCAAATATATTATTATACTTGTGAGAGTCAGCTAAAGCAAAACTTAGAAAGAAAACTCTAGCTTTAAGTAAATATACTAGAAGATTGGTAGAATGAAAAGTGCTAGAGTGAATCACCTGTCCTACAATGACAATTCAAGTCCCAAACCCTGGGCCTGTGGATATGAACTCATTTGTAAATAGTATCTTTGAAGATCCTCTTTAGATGAGGTCATATTGAATCAGGGTGGGCCTTAATCCAATCTGACTGGAGTCCTTATAAGTAAAGGAATTTTGGGCATGAAAACAGAAGTCATAGGAGGAGACAGAAAGAGACATTGCCATGTGATGAAGGCAGAGATTGACTGCCAGCAAACCACCACAATGCTCAAGGCTCTAGAGAAGACAGGGCCTGCCGATACTTGCTTTTGGACTTTTATCCTCCATTCTGTGAGCCAATAAATTCCTGCTGTTTAGGCCAACCAGTCTGTGATATTTGTCCTCGCAGCCCTGGCAAACTATGACAAGATGAAAGGTTTAAAATCATTAATTTAAGACCCCATCTCGAAAAACTAGAAAAAGAATCACAAAGTAAACCTAAAGAAAGTAAGACAAAGGAAATAATAAAGAATACGGGGAAAAATCAATGACATGGAAAGATGATACAAAAGAGAAAATCAACAAAGTCAAAAGTTGGTTCTTCAAAACGATTGATAAAATTAGTAAATGGGTAGCAAAACTAATGAAGAAAAAAGATAGAAAAACAAAATTACCCATATAAGTAATACAAGAGGGAAATTACTCCTGCAAACATTATGCTGAGATGGCAAATTCTTTGAAAGACATAACTTACCCAGGCAGGCACAAGAGAAATAAAAAATTGAGATAATTCTCTGTATATTAAATAGTATGAATCCATAATTACTACCGTCCCACAAAGAAAACTCCAAGCCTAGATGGATTTACTGGTGAATATCTCCAATATTTCAGGAAGAAGTATTACCAAAAGTCACAAACTCTTCCAAGGAGCAGAAAAATAGCATATACTTCCCAACACATTTCCTGAGCAGAGCACAGCAATCATACCCAGCAAGGACATTTTTTTTAAATGCATAAAAACTTTTTTTATTTTTAAAGTTTTTATTATTATTTTTATTTTTTAGGAGGCACCCACTGGAGATCGAACCCAGGACCTCGTACATCAAAAGCAGGTGCTAAAGAAGTACAGGACCTATATGAAGAAAACTACAAAACAATGCTAAAAGAAATTTAAAAAGACCTAAACAAATGGAAAGACATTCCGTGTTCATGGATTGGAAGAATAAATATCGTGAAGATGTCAATCTTGCCCAAACTGATTTATAGATTCAATGCAATACCAATGAAAATCCCAACAGCTTA
>JAQZBX010034730.1:0-24871 GCA_029593785.1 Cabassous unicinctus | reverse complement strand
AATATAAAAGGCAAGGCAAAGAACAGAGTTAAAGCAGTTTTTTTGAGAAGCAGTTTTGATGTTGGAAAGAAGGCCCCAGGAGAAGAGAAGCGAGCCGTTCACCTGATCGTCTACAGCTGACCTTGTGGAGGAAACAGGAGCTAAGCCTGGAGAGAAATGCAGCCCCAGGAAGAGAGGAACCCAAGAAGCCTGAACTCTGGCAAACGTCGGTAGCTGTCTTGCTCCAACACGTGGCAATGGACTTTGGTGAGAGAAAAACTTAAGGCTTTATGGCTTGGCATCTGTGGACTTCTACCCCAAAAAAATACCCTTTATAAAGACCAACCCATTTTTGGTATTTCACATTAGCACCCCTTTGGCTGACTAATACAATAATTGACAAAAGTCAAAAACTGCTATAACCAAAGGTATGCATGCCTGAAAACAGTGCAGTGAGTTATCTCTCCCAGATAAAATTTGCTTTTAAAACACTTTTGACTTTAAGAATTCATTAGTGTGGAAATACTTCTCCTTTTTTAAAACAGCTTTATTGAGATATAATTCACATACCATATAATTCACCCTTTTAAAGTCTACAACTAAATGATTTTTAGTACATTCACAGAGTTGTATAACTATCACCTCTATCTAAGTTTAGAATATTTTTGTCACCCTAGAAACTCCATAAACAATAAACAGTCACTCCCATTTCCCCAAGCCCCTTAGCCCTAGGTACCACTAATCTCTTTTCTACCTCTATGGATTTTCCCATTCTGGACATTTCATATAAATGGAGTCATAAAATATGTGGCCTTTTGTGACTGGTTTCTTTCACATGGCATGATGTTTCAAGATTCATCTATATTGTAGCATTTATCAGAACTTCATTTCTTTTTATTGACAAATAATAATTCACTGTATGGATATACTGCACATTATTTATCATTTGTTAGGTGATGGATTTTTGAGTTATTTCCATTTTTAGCTATTATAAATAATACTACTATAAGCATTCATATATAAGCTTTTGCATGGATATATGTCTTCATTTCTTTTGGATTTATTCCTGTCAGTGGAATTGCCTGGTCATATGGTAACTCTGTGCTTAATATTTTGAGGAACTGTCAAGCTATTTTCCAAAGTGGCTGCACCAGTTAACATTCCTACCAGCAAAGTTTGAGGGTTCCAATTTCTGCACATGGTCACCAACACTTGTTTTTAATCTATCTTTTTGATTATAGCCATACTAGTGGGTGTGAGGTGATATTCATTGTGGTATTTGCATTCCCCCAATGACTAATGATGTTGAGCATTTTTTTTCATGGGCTTGTTGTGTATCTTCTTTGGGGAAATGTCTATTGAAATCCTTTGTCTGTTCTTAGTTGTGTTGCTTAGCCTTGTATTATTGAGTTATAGGGTGGAAATGATTCTTGTTTTAAAGGAATCCTTTGTGGAATAAAACTCTTCTTGATAATTCTTCTGATTGTTTTTAACTTTAATTATAGAGGGTGCTAATTATGATTCTCTATTTTGCAATATAAGTTACAAATTTTCCCTTCCTCCAGTAATTATGGTGGTAGGTTGAGACATTGGGACTTCTTAGAGGAAGGGGGTATTTCAAGGTGACCTGTAATCATACTACTCAGAGACTTGCCCTACTTGAGTCTGGTCTTGGGGGCAGATGGAAATATACAGTCAAGATTACATGGGAAAGCAGGTGGTGGGAAAACAAGCCCATGATTTCCTAAGTTTATGTTTCCCTAAAAGATACTTGACAATATAGTTTTGTATTTATTGTAAAGAGCTAGATGCTCAGCTACTTCATCCTTTCATGCATATTCATATAATGCAGAATCTGAAAACCACATAATTAAAAAAGGGGCCTTGTACTTTTCATTTTAAAAGTTGTTCTATAACAGTAGCATTTTAAATTCTAGAACATTGAGAAAAAAAGGCCTGTCCATAATTTGCTCTATGTTTTGCCCTTCCCTAAACGTATAGTTTTCGTTTCAAGTTTGCTTGGTATCAAAGTTGGAACATCTGTTTCTTTTGTTTATGCCAACAGATCGCACAAGTGTTTAGGCTTTCATAGAAAACGTGCATGCAAATGCTAGCCGGGTGTTGGCAATTAGTTATATAAGATCCAAGCAAGCTCAGTTTCTGTGTGCTTATGGATAATCATTTCCATCCCACCTACAGGCCTCCCTGCTTTATCTTTTTATCTTCAGTGTGTAATTAAGCATTCAGTACAATGTTTTGTAGTGTGAATGAGATGCTCAGAAGTGCTGAAAATATGTATAATTTTAAAGTCTCTCAACCCCTCATTTAGTAGATTTGACTAGACAATGGATTTGAGGGGTTGCTCTTCAGCACTGAAGAATATATTTAAAAGAAGAGAAGTAGGCTCAGTAACTACATGAAACCCTACCAGAGCAGTACTTTCTTGGGTTGAATCAAATCTAGGTTAACTATGTATTGTACCATCCCTGCTACTGTAAAGATGCCTCAGCTTTTCCTGTTACAAAACCTCAGGACCTCCCAAATAAAAGTCATTTGCAATGCAAATATTTTATTTCCTGCACATTTGAATAGTTGAAATACAGTTGACTATTTCAGTGGAATGTTTGCAAAGGTATTAGAAATTAAATAAATCATAAAATTTTATCAAACTATATTGAGTTATTTTATCTGGAAGCACAGGCATGAAAAGTGTGTCAGGGTTTTTGATATTTTGCAAAATCTGCTGAACTTAGAAAGTCAAACCTGTTTGAAATTTAAAAGCTTGTCATTTTTATTTTACTTGTGAATTCTTTTGTTTCTGTAAGACTAATCTTATGAAATCAGAGGTAAAGGGAGGAAAGGAGTGAAAGAGGGGGAAATATAGTGAAAGGAAGGGCGAGGAAAGAGGAGAGAGAAAATGGGAAGAGGAGGAGAGAGGAGATGCTTTTCCATTAATGAATTCTCTGTGAGTAAACATTTTGTTAATGCCAGATCTCTTTAAAAATATAGTACAAAATTAAAAGCTTCTTTATGATAAAGAGATGCCTGTCTGTGTGTCTACAAAACAGAAAATACAGTACACAATTGTTTTTAGCTCCTGTTCATTGGAAGGGCTCTAGGGTCAAGTAAGTTTGACTCTGGACAAAAATTGCAATCTTTATCTTTTGTCATCTGTGTTCTGTCTTCTTTAAAAATTTTTCCTTCTTGTTTATGGTCCACCCTTCTACCCCCAGCCCCTATCAACATTTGGGGGAAACTCCCTCCCTTCCCTAGTTGTTAAAGGAAGAATTTGCTAAATGATCATCTATATATTTGACTACCTGATTAAAGTTTAATTGAAATTCATTCACATCAAAGTAATAATTTATCCAGGCATTTTCATTTTAACATCTAATTGTAGAACAAAAGGCTTTTATCCCGGGATGAAAGAATTTCCAGCTTACTAACTTGACCTTTTGCCTTTCTACAAATACTATGGAATCTAGTTGAAAAATTTTTATCAAAATAACAAAAGCAAAACCAAAAACAATCTCTTTACCAGAATTTTTATTGAGAGTTCATCTATAGATCTATTTGCGGGAGAGTTAACATCTTTAAATATTAAGACTTACAAACCATGAACATGCTTTTTGCTGCCACTAGTTTGGGTCTTCTTTAATTTTTCTCCATATTTTGTTATTTTCGAATGACTCCTATCAATTTGCTTATTTTTTTGTATAGTTTTCAAGACCATACCCTTTTGGTGGTCTTGGATGTATACTGCCCAGATCCACATTCAAGAGAACATGCTGTGAGGACTGTAATTGAAAGCCTTCTATTGCCACACTTTTTGATCCACCTCACCTCACACTGAAGCCACTTTCTCCTTGTGCTTCTCCCAGTGTGATGGGGGTACAAGAGGCAGGCTGTTTCTGACCAATTCAGGGTGCCTCTAATGGACAACCTTTGCTCTGGGGCTGTCAGCATGCCTGAGCTTTTCTCAGGGCTACACTGCAGTTTGAGGCTCTTCCTACCCAGTCCTGCTTCCTTTCCTCTCTCCTTTCACAAGTGCCAGGCTGGAATTGAGGTCTGAAGGCTCTTCTGCCTCCTCAAGCTCTCCCTTCTCTTTGTCTGTCACAATGATTCTCCCTAATGAGTCTCTTGCACATCTACTTCCATGTTGGTGTCTGTATCTCCTTTTATTAGCTGAAAGAATTCTCCATGTGTTCCTCATTTGTTATTATTTTTGTAAGTAATAGATTGGTGAGAGCAAAAGGGATCAAACACAGAAGAGGAAGGTCTAGCCTCTGATACAAGCAGCTTGAATGGACAAACGGTTACCAATTCACATACATTTGAGAATGTAGAAATGGCATTTTTATCTGATGAAGAGAAAAAAGGGATAGGAGATAGGGAAGAATATATTCCAGGTTTATAAGCCGAAGCAGATTTAAACAGGGGAAGGAGAGAAACTTTAAATTGGATAGGAATTCAGAAATTGTGGTTATTACATTAGACTGACCTGTAGTTTTGTGATTATTAAAATGGACTAGACTTTTTAGTGACAAAACAAAGGGGAAATTTCTTTATTGTCTCATAGAGACTATAACAAATTAGGACCTATCCCATAGCTATCCAGGACAGGGAAGAATGGATCTGCAAGATGTTTAGTGGAGATTATTGAGAATAAGATAATTTTTTGCATAGTATACCTACTGAATCCTCCTCATTCCATAAACAGTTACAAATATTTGAGACAATATTACTTCAACTGTGTAGCTAAGAAGAATTGATGTAATATTTAATATATTTAATATTTTCCACTATGCTCCCCAATAATACCATTAAATAAAGAAATTAGAGAAGCCATAATGGAGAAAATTTGGGAAGAATGGAACCCCTTCCAGAAACTATTAAATACTGACAAATGGGCAGGTGTCTAATCATGAGACCCTTCTTGTCTGCAGAGCTTAAGCCCCATATCCATAGGTAGAGGCAGTGTTATTTTTTGGTAAGACCATTGCCCTATGTATATTAGAAAAGTGTGTTCCATTAGGGAAGCATGGTCTTTATTTAAAAAAAAAAATTTGGTCATGATATCAATCATCATGAATTTTTGATGGACTGAGTTCTGGAAATTGCTTCTATTGCACATGTGTGCTTTACAATATTATGATATTGGAGGTTATTTTGTATATTGCCCTCGGCTTGAGATAGTTGTTCTGGACTAAACTAAAGCTACTACAGTGAGACAACTTACTAGTATCCACTTCAGTCACCATGAATGGTTTGGAGAACTGGATTCGGATTCCCTAGGGATAATTCCCAGTTCCTTTAAACAATCTCACTGTTTGCTTACGATCTAAAGACAAAGCAAGGGGGCATTCTTTTGACTTAATCTTTCAGCACTACATATATGATTATAATAATAGCTAATATTTATTGCTTGCTTATATCATGCGAGGCCTAATAAAAAGTTCTAAGCACTTTTTACAATATTATCTAATATAATATTCACAACAGCCTCTTTTTATTATTCTCTTTTTGTAGAGGAGGAAAGTGAGGCACAGAGAAGTTGAACAACTTACCTGATTTACATGGTGAGTGAGGGCTAACACTGGGATTAGAACCCAAGCATCTTGATTCCCAAGCTCTCACTTTTAACCACTGTGGCACAGCTGCCCCAAAAGGTAGCTGAGACTTACAGATCTGAGTTATTCAGATCAATAAATAATGGGACATTTATTATACAGTTACATGTGGAAATAAGAAAACAGAATCCATACCATATATTTAGGTCTTACAGGAACCTGGGAAAAGCTGAGCAACTGAGCATCTAGGAAAAAAAGAAGAGTAGCTAGAACTTTGCTAAGATTGAAACTGTAATGTTATGCTGGGTTCAAAGTGAAAAGTTCCAGGGACTTTACATATGAATTCATAGATTTTTACATGAGAGCTCTTTAATTCCTATGGCTCAGCTGTCATCTGCTTATCCATGTATCTTCTTCCATTTCCTCCTGCTACTGAAAAATACCTTCATACCCTCTTTTCTGCACATGAGTGTATGTGTGTGTGTGTGTGTGTGTTTCTTCACAGCTTCTGCTTGTTCAACAGTTTGGCTTATTTAGAATTTCAGCTCAGTCATGGGCCCTCTCGACTTTTCTCTACTTCAAAATAGTTCCACTTCAATACCCACTACTAAGGCATTTCCCCAGTTTGAATTCCTGAAGGAGAGAATCTCACAGGCCAAAATCATCTTTGTTCAAAACTCACTGGGCTCTTTTTCTTCAGAGATGAGGAAATGGCAGAATTCCAGGGTGGAAAACATGTCTATGTAAGACTGCTCCTTTCAAGGAAGAACAATTTCCATAAAGGGGGATGTGAACAATTTTGTCTTTTATAGTATAATTACAACTCTTTTATATAGAAAAAAATACATATACCTGGATCATACTAGAGTACAAAACTGAGATAAAACATCTGAAGGGCTAGTGATCTGAAAAGAATTTATTTGTAAATACTGACAAAGGTATCTGATGAAGGATTATAACCCAAAGACGTCAAAATAATGAGTATTTGGTTGTACTTAAGGTCTAGTCCACCAGAGAGAAGTTCTAATGGTAATTCTGGGAAAATTAATCTGGCCCTTGCATGTCTGTCTTTAAAGTTTTCCTATAGTTTAAAGCAGAAGTCATTCATTAGCACATATTTACTGAGCACTTACTATGTGCTCAGGCAATTTCCTAGGTTCTGGGAATGTAGTGGTGAAGACAGACAAGGGACCTTTACTAAGGGGATTTATGTGCATGGACTGCCAAAACTGGCAAAAATTAAGAGAGAGAAGGGATAAAGTCACTTCATGTGGATGCCTGAAGGAATATTTGTCTTTCCAAAATGTCTAAAGAAAATACATAGTGTTTCTCCTTTTGAAAGCAGTATCAGGAAAAGAATATCAAAGTTGCTGAGCAGGTATTAGTTTATCTCAGTCCTGAAATTCTGGGCCTATTCTATTGCTTCTGGGAAGATAACTGCTACTTGTTAATACAATTCCCTTTGGCTGTCATTTTATATGACTGTTTGGACTTCCACTTATTGGATCTCAGTATAATTTAAGGGACATAACTGGGAAATTCAAGGACATGGAAATGAATATTTTAGTAGTCTGCAACAGGCTGGTAGCTAATCAGGGCAAAAAGAAATGCAGAAATCCTTATTTCTGATCTCAGTTGAAATCATTTCTAACATCCCTGCTTGTCAAAACTTCATGTTCCCTTTAGGTTACCTTCTTGACACTATCTTCTGCTTTTGACAGATTGGTTACCCAGCAGATATTTGTTTAATGGAGTATTTTTACTGTGGTGATTCAAATCAAATTATGTTTGTTGTTTTGTTTTTACATTGCCTGAGATTGTTAAAATAGCTATTGCTTTCAAGGTTTTTCTTGTTTTTTTTTTCAATCAGGCAAATTGAATGTCAAAAATGTTTGTGAAAGTATAAACAATTCAATAAAGTCTTTAAATAGTGAACTCAAGTGTAGGCTCTCCTGTGGGAGAAGAAACAATCAAAATGTTTTGCAACATATTCCCCTCCCATTCTGAAGACAATTTTCTCATATTTTAAGATTTATAGTCCTAGTTTCCCTTGTCACTGTCTGGTGGATAATCTATAAGTGCCACACAGCTGCCAAAAAGCCACAAAAGAATGTCATTGTCTTCTCAGAGACTGTGAGGGCACATCATTAGGTAATTTATCCCCCCTGCCCCTCCAAATAACACTTCCTTGGAATCATCTTGTTAGATGTAAAATTCAAATGAAGGACAAATATTTCCATAAATATCACACAGCATTTACACTGAAAATACCTTAAAATTTTCCTATTATTGCAGCAATATACTTTAGTAATGATGCAAATTTTTGTTTGCCCATTTTTCCAATTTATAGAAGAAGAGCTCTTTTAGGAGATGAAGGATTAGAATTTTTTTAAAAGTGTATTCTCACAAATACAGTAATAGATAAAAGTTAGCATTGAAAACTATTTAAAATGCCATTAGGTTAATAAAAATATTGATAAAATCATATAGAGAAAGCCCTGAGGAGACTTTGGAGGCAAAAAACAAAAAACAAACACACAAAAACACAACTCATGCCTTACTTCCTCTTTGAACTCCCACTTGACTTTACTCTTGAAATCTTTTGAAATTTGAAATCCTCACCAATATAGCCCTGACCCATATAGTCTATCAAGCCTCAAGTTAGTTATGTTTGACCCAATACAAAATAAAGCCTGCCTGTCCTAAACCTGTCCCTATAAGATAGACAAATCCCATACAATCAATAGGATTGAAACTACCTGTGGCAGTTTGATATTATTGATGAATTCCAAAAAGAAATATTGATTATGTTTGTAAACTGGTCTGTTCCTCTGGGCATGATTAAATTATGATTAGGGCTTTGACTGGGCCACGTCAGTAGGACATTGAGTTCCTGTCCCCTTGGTGGGCAGGGACTCACATAGAAACTGCACTGCAGAGAAGGGAGGTTGGAATTTTGAGCTGAAGACTGGGAAGTAAACACACAGGAGAGAGCAGGCAGAGCAGCTGAGCCCAGAGAGAATCAAGCCCCAGGAGAGAGATGAGACTTATCCCAGCCTACAGCTCATATTGGAAGAAGCTGGGACCACGGAGCCTTAAGAGGAAGAAGAAGGCTGAACATCGGCAGCTATATTGCTCCAAAGTGGCAACAGACTTTGGTGAGGGAAGTAACTTATGCTTTATGGCCTGGTAAGTGTAAGCTTCTACCCCAAATAAATACCCTTTATAAAAGCTAACAGAGTTCTGATTCTTTGCATCAGCACCCCCTTTGGCTGACTAATAAGCGGAAGCTGCTTCCATTTTTGCAAGTGATCCAGGTTCCTTGCAGCAGCTAAACTTTTTGTGCCCCCAATAAAATGCTATAATCTGTAAACTTGACTCTGATTTGCCTTTTGGCAATATTTTTCAGTGTCAAAGTTGTTCATTTGCCTCCAACTCACCATCCCTCCTAATCTCCATCTTCTATTGATCTTGTACTATCACAGAGTTAAGAATACACATGTCTCTGGTACATGTAACACTTGAAGTCTTAGCTACAATAGGAAGAACAACTGGGGTTCAGCTGAATAAATAGTGTCATGAAACTCAACCTGCAAAACTTATTTCTTTTTTGTATGTGTGTATGCATAAATATATATGAAATATTTGGGCAAAATTCAAGCAAATTTTCATTTTATTTTACAAAAGAAAATAATAATGAATTTACCAAAGTGCTTGATCTTTGACAACTGTGCAGAGTAGCAGAAATATGATAATTACACTTTCTTAAAGACATTAGGCATTAGGTCTTAACCACGAAATTTGTGAGTGTAGGAATTATATTTTATTAATCTCAGGTGCTCACCAAAAACTCAATAAATAAATAAATATTGCCAAATTAATAAATATATTATGAAATATAAATTGTATATAATTTACATATAAATGTATGGGTACACACAGACATATATGAGAATATACATCTGTATTAGTCAGCCAAAGGCGGTGCTGATGCAAGTATCATAAATCTGTTGGCTTTTATAAAGGATATTTATTTGGGGTATAAGCTTAAAGTTACAAGGCCCTAAAGAGTCCAATTCAAGGTACCATAGGAGGTACTTCCTCACTAAATGTCTGTTGCCACATGTTGAAGCAAGATGGTGGGCAATGTCGGTGAGGGCTTCTCTTAAACCTCTGTGGGCCCAGCTCTTTCCAGTCTCAGCTGTAGGCTGGCATAAGGCTCATCTCCCTTCCCAGGGCTCATTTCTTTTTGGGGTCAGCTGTTCTGTTCTCTTCACAAGGTCAGCTATACACTACAAGGCAAATGGCTCATGCTCTCCCAGGGCCTCTGTCATGTCTATGGAGCTGTCTCTCTTCCTCTGTGTATCTTCTCTGTGCATCTATGTCTCTGTTTCTGTCTCCTTGATTGAGCGTCCATTTATATAGCCCACCAAGGGGGCAAGGACTCAACCCTGCATGCACTAATGAATGGTTGAATCAAAGCCCTAATCTTGATTTAATTAAGTGAACGTAAAGCCTTTGAATTTAACACAATCAAAAGGTATCATGCCCAGAGAAACAGACCAGTTTACAAACATAACCAATATCTCTTTTTTGGAATTCATAAATAATATTAAACTGCCACAACCTCTATTTAATATTCAGCAAAAATTTTCATTAAAGTTATGAAAAATAAGGGTAGTAGATAAAAACAGCCAAAAGGGATAGAAACAGCATTTTATAATTTTCAGATATATGATTTCATTTGCTTTTTTGTAATACTGTAGACAGGCAAAGGGACAATAACGATAGAGAAGTGACTTTTTAAAAGTCATATAAGAGAAGCCCAGGTATTTTATTAAATCATTCAACAAATAACTATTGGCTTCCTACAATAGAGCAGGCTAGGTGCTTGAATATATCAACGAACAGAGATCCTAACCCCAAACTGATGTCCTTTCAGCCTATGTCCTTTTCCTATAATATACTGTTGCTAAATAAAAGTTTAATGTGGGAAATTTTGTTTTTTTATGTCTATTCCTAGGCATAAATCCATCCTGATTTTCACAAATTGCATTCTGAATTCTTTAAGTTATATTGATTCATAGACCTATGCTATGCTTACTTATCATTGAATGGCTAAGCTTAAATCACTCTTACTATGATATGAATATAAATAGTTATTCTAAATATGCAAAATGCAAACTCAGCATTCTCTTATGCATATGAATAAGAAACTTAGATTTACAAAATTTCCTCATTAAAATCCTCCAACTTTGAATTTAATTTTTATATTAAAAATCTAAGGAAAGCTATTTTACTGCACAGATAAAATAAATGATGATATTATATATAATTTACATCTTGTCTGTATAAATATTAAGGTGAAGATGAAACTGGGCACACTTCTGTGCCTGTACAGAGACTGTTATATGCCACTTGGTAGACCTTGTCACTTCTCTCTGGTTACAGTCAGCGACATTCCCTAGTGCCTGAAATGTATTTGGTGTATTTATGTTGACTGCATTACTTAATAATTAATTTAAGTACTAGTTTCAACCTGAATATTGGCTTGCTTGAGTTAAATTGTTCACTATTCAGCAAAGGCATTTATTTATACCAGCAATTCAGAAGCCTCCCAAAGTTCTATATTTTAAATTTTGCAGCAAAGATTTGACTCAAATAATTTTACAGGCTGAAACTTTAAATGCAGGTGCAAGGTTTATTTTTTATCGTAAACTGTTATTTAAGTAGGGAAATATACATAGATATTAATTTTTGATTTACTAAAAATTAGTCTCATAAAACATTATGACACTATTAGAATATTGATAGTCTGCAAATAATATGGAAATATGCATATTATTAAATTAAGTGCAAAAAGCAGACCATAAAATCATATAAATCAAAATATACACATGCTAACATCAAATGCATATATCAAATACATTTAAAAACCAGACTAGGATTATGCATAATAAAAAGATTTCATGCAGACACATTAAATGGTTTTTAGGTGCTGGGATAAAAAATATAATTTGTTACATTTTTATATTCTCCAGTATATTCTTTTAAAAAATAATGAGGGGAGCGGTTGTAGCTCTCAAGTGGTTGAGTGCCTGCTTCCCATGTATGAGGCCCAGGGTTAGATCCCCGGTACTTCATAAAAATGAAAACAAACAAACGAAAGAACCAACGCTCATTGGGGAGCAAATGTAGCTCGGTGGCTGAGCACCTGCTTCCCATGTAAATGAGATCCTGGGTTCATTTCCTGGTACCTCCTAAAATAATAATAATAATGAGCATTTTTAACTGTTAGAATGAAATAAAATAAAAATCTTGACTCTGAGTACATTAATCTTTATTCAATCTTTTGAATTACATTCTGGGTTTGAATGAACTTTTAAGATAGATTTTATTTTAATAGCTTTTGAGTAAATTATTTCACAATACAAAGATATACATTATTCTAAAATATACTGACTAGTTTGGTCACGTATTGTCAAAGAAAGTTTTAACATATGACTGAACACAATATACAACACAGCATACTTTATAGAAATATTAGAATATTAGGAAAACAAGAACTTCTCAGTAAAATATTTAACAAATTTCATTTAGTTTCTTATTTTGAGGATTACTTGGCACAGCTGTAAGACCACCATGACCCCACTTACGACTCTGGGTCAGCAACTTTTCAGGAGATGTGAGATTTCATCTTGTAATGAAGAGCAGGATTTAGGAGGGAAGGGAGAGAGACACAATTTTAAGAGTCTGGGAGCCAGCTGTGGGTGGAGGTTACAAAATTGGAAATAAGACACAGTTTCGAGGACTTCACTCTGCACAGCTCCTTCTGTTCCTCCAAACATTCCACTCAGCCAGCAAGTCTGCAGACTTCATTGACCTGCCTGGTGTCTGGTTACAGGTTCTCCAAGACAAACAGTACTAGGTTTACACCATACTTGTCGAGTCCTTGCCGGCTCTTGGAGAGTTTTAATAAGACGCCTGGGACTGTCCTTAGGATTCCCATCATCCCCTCTGAAAACCCATGCTGTTGAACGAAAATTCTCTGTGCAGAATCCTTTTTCTTCAACATAAATTCAAAAGCCAAGATCCACAGAATGATCATCTTTTTAGGTGACTGAGAGGCAAATAATGTAATATCAGGACTTATGTTCTGACAAGAAAGACAATGCACATGCACAGCCAAGAAGGAAAAGCAGCTTAATGTAGGGGGTGCAGGTGGGAAATCGATGCTAAGGGATGGAGTGTCCTCCTGGAAAACACATAGATTGTTTGTAACAAGTTTGTTAGACCGTTTACCTGGGAAGACCTTAATACAATCCTAAAAATATATATCAAAACAGCTGTTCTTTGAGAGTCTATGATGTAGGAGTCTGTACACTAGAGGCAGGACAATGAATCTTTTTGTCAAGGAAAAATATGGAAAATTAATTGTTTTCAAGGTTCATATAATAGTATCTAGGAAATAGTTTTGGGATTAACTTTGGAATCTCATGTAAGATGAGGAATTAGCTTTGGAATCCCTTTCAAAATTACAAGTATAAGGAAAAGGATAATCTTTTAGCTCTTCAAAGAGGAAGGTGCAAAAACAAGTATACATTCCTAGAAAACTCACTGTTGTCTTGCATGTAGAATAGAGCTTATGGGGAGCCACGGAAACTTTCATCTGACAATTTCTTTCATAGCAATTTAGGATTCTATTTTCAACTGGGGGTCTCTTGGATAGTTTGGAAGGCTATGCCAAGCAAGAAAATGAAATTGCCTTCTATATTATCTTCTGAGTGTTTCTTTGTGGCCCTGTTTAGGCAGGTGAAACCCAAATGAATAGTTAAGCCCCACGCCTTTCAGTCTTTCACGTGGGCAGAGTCAAGAAGCACCATTTCACAACCAAACACAATTTCAAGGAAAACCTAAGATCCTTATTGCATTTCTCAAATATCATAAAGAGGGTAGGGCTTGAAGACCAGAGCCATGCTTCTTAAACACCACCACCACTCTCTTCTTTATTCTTTCCTTTTCTTTCAGGACTTTTACATGGTCCCGTGATTTTCTCTTAAAAATTGCAGGAAAAAGTATTTCCTTCCTCCCTGTACTCTGTCCAGCAATGACCAGCTGGACTTCTGCTACATAAAACAGCAGTTGAAGGATGGTTCTTCAGTCCACCCCTGCTTTCCTAGTACTGGACTGAAGGGAGTAAATGTTAGTTATTGTCCCAACACATAGATAAATGCAACAATAGCTATCCAACTCATATATTTATTTAACTTGGGTTTTCCCTGTTTGATTTATTTTCTATTAACTTTACCTTAAAAATTCAGTTACATTTTAGTATTTATGAATATAACTTACACAGATTTCTGGGTCCACTGCTTTATCTTTATTATTCCTTTTTTCCTGAGCACTGGCTGCCCATGTTGAGTAGGTAATCATATCCCTACTTATGTAAAGATCCGAGGGTGGGCTTTTAAATCATTGTGGTATTTGTTTACATCAGCATGCATGAGAATGTTAACACAGCTCTCTTATTTACGAACAGATTTGATTATGTGGATGAGCAGTTCTCTGTTCATTTACTTACAAAGACAGAACTAATCAACATACTCTTACATAAACTGAGACATAAAATTTGTGTTAAAATTCAATGAAGCAGCAAGCCACACACCTGCTACAACTTAGAGCTGCTAGATTTCTAGACAACTAGCCCCATGGTACTTTGGACTAAATAGAAAACAAATTCAAATGTGTCTCTTACTTAGTCTGGCACCAAAATTTTGCTAGATGAACCTTTTAATAAATGAAACTGTAAAACAGAATGAGTTCTTAAATATGCTTGGTATTAATGAGATTTCATTTGTATGCTTTTGTCCCTGAAAAATTCTAATAATTCCTTTTTTCTGTCTTTGAAATAAAAACATATAAAATAATTGACTCCATTCCAGGTGTCCTTAGGCAGTCTCATACCTTTTTTTATTCCCCTGTATTTCTTGAGGATAATTTTAAAAGTGGTGTATAGAAGAGAGACCTTGTTTGGACTTCCCCAGAGAAAGTCCATGTATGGTCCTACTAATGGCAGTGAGGTAGAGTGGTCAAGAGCTTAGACTCTGGATCAGGTTGTCTGAGCTTGAAACCCACTCCACCACTAATTATAACTTAGTGACCTTGGGTGAGTCATATATACTCTCTGTGACACAGATTGCTCACTTAGTAAAATGAGGATGAAAATATAAGACTCCACTCATAGAGTTGTTGGGAGAATTAGTAAGCTAATATATTATAAAACACTTAGAGAACAGTGCCCGGCATATGGTAAGCACAATGTAATTGTCTGCTCTTATTATTAGGAAGCAGTATCCTTTTCCCTCCTCCCTCCTTCCTTCCCTCCCTCTCTTCCTCCTACTCTTTCTTCCCAGGCAAGCCAATATTTGGAAAATATATTTCTGTAATGATTTTTATAGCTGAATGAAATAAGAAAAATGCTATCAAGTGTCCTCATGCAATTAGACCCAAATTCTTGCCACATCTGTTTGTGATACAGGAGCCATTTGAGATTATAAAAATCAGGGCTCCATTTTGCAAGCCCTTCCAACTTCAGTTTACAGCTTTCAACTTATTTACCTGGTGTGCCTTAGTCAGCATTCCCCACAGCCTAGGTGGATTGATCAACTGTGTCCACGTACATAAATATGTCATCCCTAATGTCTTTTCCAGTTATTATGTAGGAAGTCAGAGATGAGTGAGATTAACAGAGTGAAAAACACCAGCTGTAATGATGCTCGATAAAGCTGTCAGGTTTTAAGTCATGGATTAGTAGCATATCCTGACTCTATAAATGAGATAAAATTTAAACCGCACTTTAAACAATGCTAGCCCCAGTAGCTCTTAGTGATTGCAGTCTCTATTACAAAGTTTCCAAAGAAATACAACATGCCTTCAGAGTGTCTGCGGCTTGGATTAACTGATAAATAGAAATGGCAGACAGTTCAATTCTCTCAGTCTAATGTGAAAAACATTGTTAGCATAAGTTTTCATTCAAAATAGAATTCACCAAAAAGGAACCACAATCATTATTTTAATTAAATTGATTGTTATTTTGGTATGAAATTTGAATTTGTTTAATTAGACAAGATATTCCTATATTTTTTAAAGTGGGTTACTGGTAAATTTTGACAACAGATTCTCCAGAAGAAACAAAAGTCCTGATTTGTAGTGTTTTTCAACTGACATTGTGCAAATACTCTCAGTACGGCCAATTTCAGGCTACCAACTTGATGTCACTGAACTGCAGAGTTAAAATAAATGTGCATGGTCTCTGATTATTTATTTTTTCTCAAGAAATGCAGAGCACACATGAATATCTAAAAGCATGAGCAGTGGACGATTTTTCCATACAACAGTGGATGAAATAGACCCAGCCCAAAGGATTCCATAAAACTGAAAGGCACATTGCTGAAGGCAGGGAGAGAGCCTGTATCTGATATTGCAATGTTATTCAGAACAATTCCAAGTCCCAAAAGTGCCCCCATATTGCACCTCTTTTAGAAAAAATAAAAAAATATATTAAAAAAAATAAAAGGAAATACTTATAATAAAGAAGAAGAAGAAGAAGGAGAAGAAACAACTAGAAGGACTGGTCTCATTCTCCATAGCACATTAAGATCATCTGTACTTAGTCAGACTAAACAAAGTTATCATTCAATCTAATTTCTGGTTTAGATGAATCATAAATTGTTCCAGGTAATAGTGGAAGCTATTACTACATGTAATATTTTTTATTATGTAAAATATTATTTCTGCTATTCTTATATATAACTCAATTGTTATTCTGCTCTCAGGCTTCTCCTTCTTAGTTTTTAAAAGAAGATCCTCCAGAAGATCCTGATTATTGTAAGGTCTGTTTATTGCTGAATACCTTGAAAATTTGGCCACACAGATTTAGAGGTATGAACTGCAGTTGAATTTCTCTTGATTAAAAAAGAAGAAGAGGATTGTGGGAAGATGGCAGAATAGGAAGCACCAGGAAATAGACTTTTCACCAGAACAACTATTAAACAGGCAGGAACTGTCTGAATCAATTATTTCAAAACCCAGGAGTCCGGCAGAACACTGGACAGCATCCAGGGAAGAGCAGGAGAAAAGGCTGGTAAATTATGGTAAATGCCAGTATATTGTTCTCTTGCGGTTACTGGTGCCCATCTTCCCCTCTCACGACAGGCAGCAATGGGGTCCTTCCCCATTTGTAGCCTCCTAGTGCCAAAAAAGGCGCATAAAAATTCACTTACCCTAGTTCTGGGGTGGGCACAGGCCAATTGCTGATCATGGCTGTTGATTAGCTACTTCAGTCTTTGTGTTTTCAGGAATTCGTCCATTTCATCAAAGTTATCTTATTTGTTGGCATACAATTATTCATAGTATCCTCTTATAGTATGTTTTATTTCAGTGGGATCAGTAAATATCTAAATGGTGTGCTGGCAAGAGAAAATACAGAAGAGGAATGAAAACAATATTGAAGAAATAATATCTGTGACTTTGAGAGCTGAAGAATTATATGAACCATCAACATGAAATAGCCCATGGGATTCCAATGAGGACAATTTTTAGAAAACTGAGGATAAAGAGAAAATCCTAAAAATTATAGACAAAATTTGGATTAACTGCAAAAGTCATGAGAATCTGATAACACTGAGATTTCTCATGAGCAATACTGGTTACAAGACAATGGACCAGTTTCTTCAATAACTAATTTGAACCGAGAATTCTATACCAAACTGTGCCAAACTATTAATCAGAATTGAAAAAGGAGTTAATACATTTTCAGATACATAAGGACTTTAAGGTTTCCCTCCCACAGAATCTCTCTGATAAAAATTATAGAGGATTACTATAGCAAGGAAAAATAAAGTCCCATTGGAAGAAATTTGTACAAAAAGCTATGGTGAGGGAAAAAAATAATGAAACATATTAAGTGTTGATTACTAAAATATTTTTTAAGACTTTGCAGCAAAAATTCTAAAATAGGGGAGTGGGTATAACTCAGTGGTTGAGGGCCTGCTTCACATATACAAGGTCCCAGGTTCAATCCTTCAATCCCTGGTACCTCAGAAAAAGTAATTCTAAAACATATCAATACAGCAGTTGATATGGGGAAGGAGGATTAGGAGTGTAAGGAAACAAATATTCAAATAAAATGTAAAGCATTTTATTGGACGCCTAATAAAAGAAATATATTCCCCTGGGAGGTATTTCAAAGGTCTATAAACAATAAGTGAAGATAAAACAACTCTATACAGTAGTATATATGAGAATAAAATCTAAGATTCCAGATCCTGTGTCCTTTCTGCCAAATAGAAAGAAGCACCTGGAGGAATTACACATTGATCAGGGGACAAGAAAGAAAGGTGTCAGGACAAATTGGATCATTTAAATTGGATTTACCACTGTTGGCATGGATATAAAAAAGCTGTGATGGGGATAATACAGAATTGTATTAAATATTTATCTCATAATTTTTGCTCACACATTTACAGTTACAGTCAATCCATAACTTGTACCACTTCTCTAACTCACTCTGAATAAATTATACTATTGCCTTAATGAGTTGTACTTGTTTCATTCCATCAGCTTGTGTGTAGGACACAACCTAGGTGTGTCTATTATAAAGACACCACCCTCTGTATCAAAATGTTGTCCTTTTTTTTTTTCAAATGAAGTTTCCTCAGGTTTCCGTATCAGTGTCTTTCCTGAACAACTGTTTTGTTTTTGTAAATAATATGCAAATAATAAATGTCTGCTAATTGAGTAGGTTTCTTTCAACTGCTTCAGCTGTTAGACTCTTAGAGCCAGATTAGTGGTGGTGTGTAACTAAATATACTAATCCCCTTGCCACTTCTGGTTTTTCTCTCAGTCATATTTTCTCTCTAGTTGGGTTTCCTCAATGATGGTAATTCTCAGTTGCCACTGATTGTGGGGCTGGGGAGAAATGCTATCTTAACAGCCTTTCAGTAGCAAGAGAAACACTAAAGTAAACATCAATTTAAAGACACTCTCATTTCAGAAATTTTAAAATGAGAAGAAAAAATATTTCTTATTATCAAAGATATTTATCTTATCTTTTCACATTATACATATTTTATAAGCCTTCTCAAATTCTTTGAAGTAGGGCATGCATTTAATTCAATAAAGAACCCTATGGTTAGTTATTTCAGGATCTGAAGAGAAAAGCAGCCTTAAGATGCAGTTGCACATTTTGAAGGAGGTAATTTACCAAGTAGGGATTGCTTAGTGGATAATAAAGAGTTGATTATTCCAAAAATATCTTTTACATAAAAGCATATAATCAGCACATTGCCATGTTCAAACAACAGGGTTTATGTTCCAGAGATAAAAGGGAGGGGGCCCAGTTAAGATTTGGTAAGTTGTTGCTTTGCTGTGGTTTTAGAAAAGAAGATGATTGTCTACTCACTGGATCCTTCTGTGATGTTGCTGGCAAATGAGCTTCACCCTGCTGAGCTGTATCTCTTGCCTTCTATGAATTGCTGCCTTCTCCTGGCCCACTGGTCTATGGTTTCTTCCTGGGAACCATCACTAGCCCTTTCACTTCTTGGAGTCAATTCCTGGGCTAACTTGCAGAGGCGATTTATTTCCAAATTCCAGTCTAGATTAAACCACATCATGTATGAAAGTGAGACAAAATTTCAAGATAAGATTTCACATATTCCAATCTTTTGATTAACCACAGCAACACAGAGAACCAATAGCAGGAATTGTTCTCCAAATGGGATAATTTCAAAGTCTACTGAAGTGCAATATCAGGTTTGGGAGGATTCAAACTTGAATGGCTGACTTTCTTAAGGAAATGTACCTTGTTGGGAGAGGCAGTACAGGGAGTGGCATGCCCATGGGGTAGGAGGACCAGCCTGGGAAAGATATTCACCAAGGGAGCACATGTCTGCTCTGAAGACAAGGCTCTTATTGCAGATCTGCCTCATGCAGTTCTAAATAATTATCGACTGGAGCAAATGTCGGGATTAATGACATTGATCCCTCTATCTGAAGGTGAAAAATGTATAACTTGGCACTGGGAAGCAGGTGCTGTGACTGACGCAGTTTTGCTTTAGGATATGCATATCAAGCAGGTGACTGCAGAGCTTTTGTGTTGTTTTAGGTCATTTCTTCTCTATAGAGAATTTCATGTTTTATGCCAACGTTAATGTAATTGACTATGCTTTTAGAATTTTATTTCTACTCCTGCATTTTATTAATTCTGTTGAAAAAATTTAGGGGCATAACAACAACAACGAAAAGATACCTTCTTGATTACGTTTCAACATCCCAAATCTAATTTCTGGGCATGATGGAAAGAAGCTTTTACTCATTCAAGATACATTTTAATTTACGATTTAGAATAATATTAAAATTAAGTATAGAATACTATTGACTCATTTAAAAAAAACAAAAAAGGCCTTTTATGTAAGTGACCAAAATGATATAGTGCTGATCCAATATTGAAAGCAGACAGGCAGTATTATGTATTCAGGAAAGAGCTTCCGTTTTAGCCCTTCTTGAGTTCTGGAGGGCTTCTGGGTTCTATCAATGGTTTGAGCAGGGCAAACCAATACACAAGGGAGGTCAGAGGTCTATTTAAGGTGAGAGGCCTCATGGACAGCTTGGGCAGGATTAGGCACAACTGTTTCTGTTTTTTGTCCTTTGCTTTAATTACTATCCCACATGGCCTCCGGAGACGTGTATACCATGCTTCTGCAATACCACAGCAAGGTTTAAAAACATTTTTTAAAAAACAAATGTATTCTTTATATTTTTCTAAAGATGCTTAGCTTGCAAGAAGGAAAGAAATGGTGGATTATTTAAGAGTGGCAAAAGGTTAAAGTTTTCTACAAAATTGATTTGGCAATCCATCAACCTTTTAAAAAGAAATTGATTTTTTATTTTATTTTATATTAAACTGCAGCCATGTTGATTTTGCTATGCACTATTTATGGGTGGAGTGGGTGATAATGTAAAGAAGCAATATGACAGATGCTTGATCATATTCAACTAATTCTAAAATCTCAATATATCTTAAGCAACAAAGAAAAAAATCCCAAGCAATAAAAAGCCCTCACTTAACGTCTTTACAAAGCTCAAACATGTAAAAAATAATGAAACTTAAAGATTTTGTATAGCCCACTGTACCTTTCAATGCCCTCTGCTTCTGAGGTGATGTCAGTATGTCAACCTGATGATAGTAATTTTCTTTTGGGTCATTTTTGCTGTCATCTGTTAATGCAATCCTTTGATATTCTCCTGGCTCCTGTTTTAAACTAGTTAGCCCAAAGCTTATTTCATGTTGGTTATCATATTTGTCTACATCATTGGTCACCATTTTCTGAATAGGAATCAGATATTCTGTACCATACACTGAACAATTGGACCCAGCAGTGTTTTGTAGAAAATCCATTTGAAAATAAACTTCATCATGATTCTCATTTAATAGGTCTTGAATATCTCTGTGACACACTTTCTTTACTGCTGGCATTATCTGGAATTTGTCTTTTTCAAGGCTTCCCAGAGAGCTGGATGACTTTTTAGGGTTTTTCATTTCCTTGGGCCTATTAGAATCAGCCTTGCCTTCTTTGTCATTTTGAATAATTAGTCTTTGTTCTAACTCGCCACTTATTAAGGTCATTACTGGTGCTTTTTTTCCTCTGGGGGCCACTGTCTGTGGTGACTTACCTGGAACTCTCTTTGGTCACATTCCACGGTGTTATTTCTAACACTGTTGGATGGGCTCTCAGCAGCTAGGCTGCTGGCGGATGCAGGGCTGAGAGTTGGATATTGTTTACTCTTCATATCCAATAGTTTTTGTGCTTTTGCATGAGAGTCACCCTCTAAAGTGGTTTTATTAAAATCTCTGTCGGTCACATCAACATGCTCTTCCTCAGGGTCTATTCCAAACTCAGGACAGTGATTAACAAAAAATGTATCCCCAGGGGTGTCTTTAGATTTTGAATGTCTGGTAGTCCAGTGGGATGGTCTGATTGAGGTGGAAGACTCCAGACACTGGAAGGGAAAGATAGCAAACCCAAATTCTCACATCTATGGCCTTTGCAGTAGATGTTGGCAGGCTTTTCTCCCACGAGTTGCACAAAGAAGATAAAGAACAAAAATTACAGTCTTTACCATCTTGAACTGGAAAGATGTTAGTAATAGTATCTCGCAAATAATTTATTCCTTCTGTGCTTTGCTGTATATGTGAGTCTGATTTGGTATTTTCTAGGTTATCAGAGTTGATTTTTCTTTATCCACAGCTTTCAGATCATTGAAAGGCATTTTACTTATGTCTGAATCACTTAAATTTGTGGTCTTTAGGGTATCACATGAAATAGGAAGAAAGTTTTTGAGAAGAGTCAAAGCCTCAGAGAAATGCTTCTTTTCTGGGATGTTCTGACTAATGTTAAAGTCCTTCTGCTGAGAGATGGCAGATTCTTCCTCACATTCATCTAAGGTTGAAGCTAGTGTATCAAGTTTATTCTTCTCCCTCTCTGGGATTAAGGACAAAGACATCACAACTGCATCAAAATTCTCCTCCTCCTGGCAGTGGCACAAATAGACATCTGCACACTGATGTTCATAGCAGTGTTTTTCATGATAGCCAAAAGCTGGAAACAACCCAGGTGTCCATCAACTGAAGAATGGGTAAACAAATTGTGGTGTATACACACGATAGAATATTATGCAGCGGTAAGAAGAAATGAAGTCGTGAAACATATGACAACATGGATGAAGCTGGAGGACATTATGCTGAGTGAAGCAAGCCAGACACAAAAGAACAAATGCTGTATGATTGCACTATTATAAACTAAATATATTATGTGAAATATAAATATATTATGTGAAACATGAATATGAGTAAAACTGCATATATAAGACCGTTTTTCTTTGAAGTTGGACAAATGTATGTTAATACTACAAAATGTTAATATCAGACCAAAAAAATATTATACTAATTGAAGGAGACCAGACACAGAGTACTACATATTGTATTATTCCATTTATATAAAATGTAAATATAAATCAGTTTATAAAGATGAAATTAGATTAGTGCTGATTAAGAATGCTAAGGGGTGTGGAGTCTTTTCTTTTGGAGTAATGAAATTGTTCTAAAATTTTTGAGATGATGAATGTACAACATTGTGATTATACTAAAAGCCATTGATTATGCACTTTGGATAGATCATTTGGTATGTGAATATATCTCAATAAAACTGTTTAATAAACAAATAAATAATTGTACAAGTATAGCCAGAAATAGCAGCTATGTACAGTAGGGGAAACAGAGAAAGATTGAGACGTGAGGAATTTTCCTTGTTTATTTATCTGTTTTTTATTTATTATTATTATTGAAATAATGAAAATGCTCTAATAATGAGTGAAGTGATGAATGCACAAATACGTGATTATGCCAAATACTATTGATTGTACACTTTGGATGAATTTTATGTTTTATTAATATTTATCAATATAATTGATTTTTTTTTTTTTTTTAATTCTCTTCCTTCTGTAAAGCAAATGCAACTGGAGGCGATACATGCAAACAACCTGAACTCTGTTGCTTGTTTTCAAGTTGCCACTTTTCAAGGTGGTTAATACCAGATTGCCAAGAAGACTTGGAATATTCTTGAGTGGTGAAGTTTCTGTATTTAGCTGCTTTTACCCCTTTTTAGGATGAGTTACATTAATTAATATATTCTGCTTCTTACTCATGTATTTAACTTAATTTCTTTTCCTGCCATGTTTACTTTCAGTGATGGTCTCTTGGCTCTGACAATTTAGATGGCACTGCAGGATTTAGTTCTTCTACCATATATTCTTGTATTTAGCAAAGCAGCTTCTAGAAGTGCACCATTTCTGATTGTGTCTCACAGAGTGTTGCTGGCGACATTTTGGACATCTCTTTTTTGTTGGGAAGTATTGTGTTCCTGTTTTACAGAAAAAGTTTTTCTTGATTTCTGCTTGCACATTGAAAACTCCACACCATACTTCTGTAATAATTTTGCCTTTTGCTGGCTTAAAGGCTTCTGCTGTGCTTGGGAAATCCACAGTGTAATTTTTCCTGAGAGCAATTCTTCAGAATCATTAAACGTGAACACTGGTAAGATTTTCTCTAGTTGATGAGAGATGTCTGAAGGAGGATCATCATTTCCCTTCCCCTTAATTATTTTGCTATCAGATGGAGGTTGTTTCCTATCTTTAGGGAAAAAAGAGAATGCTGCTTTCCATTCACAAAAGCAGACATGTGGACATCTACATTTTTCTTAGATTTCCCTAATCCCCAAGTTTGATGAAGCACAGCCTCCAAGCTGTCTCCTTTGACTTCCTTTTCAAGATCTTTTATATTTTTTTGGCATGCAGGCTGAGGTTCACCTAAAGAGGAAGCAAAAAAAAAAAAAAAAAGGATTTTAGGTTTCTGTGTCCATTTAGAGAACAGATGTTCCAAATTTGAGGATGAAATGCAATACATATCCTCTGTAAGAATTTGAGGTAACATTTTTCATTCACGTCTAGTACGTCAAGGTATTTTCCACAAAATTTTATTTCTAACAAATGTCTCATTTTAAATCAATTCTCTTAGGATGTAGCATATCATCTGGTAGTTTTTTAGGAAAAATTTAATTGTCTTTCTCTTAAACAGTGACTTCAAAAAGTGAGTGAAATAAAATGTTCAGAGCAAATTTGTGCAAATAAGTTTTAAATGAGACTACTTGACAAAGAGCAAGTTGCCATTATCAAGTATTTGATCATGGCATGACAATACTCTAGGTTAATTTGGGATGATGTAACCAATAAAGATGTGGGTAAAGAAGAAGGAAGGGACCTAAGGATGACTTCTAGGCAGCCTTTTAAACAGGGACCAGTAGTTCCCTTTACCTGGAGTTAGCTTCAATTCAGATGTTTGTGGCATCCAGGCTGGTAGCAGAAACTAGTGAAGCAGGTTGAGAGCACATCCTCTGCTGATTGTTGCCACATGAGAAGGTATCCCAGTGTTAACAGATCCTCTGATTTTCCACTAGAGTCTGGGTTTCTTATATTGTCAAATCTCCTAATTTCTAGGATTGGCTCATTTCCTATAGGTCAATGCCAAAATGTTTGGGAGCCAGTTTCGGCTCAAGAGCTGCCAGCTTGCAACCCGTGCTCCTCTACTCGTAATGTTAGAGTATTTTACTGGAAGAAATGTGTAAACTTGAGCATGAGGCACCAAATCTTGTGTAAAAAGCAGAGAACAGAATATGAAAAGCTCAGATTATGGGTTTTTTTTTTTTTTT
>JAQZBX010034729.1:7788-24975 GCA_029593785.1 Cabassous unicinctus | reverse complement strand
AAGTGGTGGTTTATGTTTTTTTTTTTTTTAAGTTTTATTGTTTTCCTTTGGGCTAATAAAGAGAACAGGTAAGGAGATGATGAGAAGACAGGATAGTGTAGCACATGACAGGGAATTTCTGGCCTTCCACCCTGATTCAAGGGCACATTGTGAAAGGGACCACACTTCTATCCACTTGCCTTTGGTGCCTGGCATGACAATGGGCTCAACATACTCTGCTTTGGTTCCAAAGATTTCAGCTGCAATCCTGTGCTCTAGATTATCAAAGAAAATGACCCTGAGGTGAGAATCAGAAACCCTTCTTTTTTTTTTTTTTCCTAATTGCTTGCTAAGGAGGGAGAGGGAAGGGAAGCCTGTCCTTTTCATACAGGTTTAGCAGTTAAAGGCTACAGAAGGAAGACAAAGGACATGAAAATTCCTCCATGACTTTTTTGTCAGCTGGAGACTATTTTGAATGAATGTTTCCACCAAAATGAATGTTACCAAAATCCATGAATCAGTACATCTGAAAAATCTAGGATTCCCTAAGTTTTCACTTATGTTAAACTTTGGGATTTCTTCAATACCAATGAGAGACTACTCTTTTTCTCCCCTGCTTACCAATAACCTTTTCCTCAGCAAAAATGCTCCACAAGACACTGCCAACAGATGGGAACAGAAAAGCCTTATTGGGGCTGGGTCTACATGTATGTGGAGGAGCGATGCTTAGAAAACAGCAGGCAGTACCAAGGAGGAAGGAAAGAGCATTTTCCTTCAGGGCAGCAATCACAAAGCCTCAATGAGGGCTGGCACCCACTGAGCATGTGTGGGGTAGGAAACACAGCCTTGCACCACAGGGCACTGTCAACAAGAAGCTCCTTTCTTTGGAGTCACAGCAGGGCAATGAAGGGAGAAGATTGGGCCTGTCCAATAAGAGAAAATCTCCTTCAGAACCCTGCTGGGCAACAAAGCCCAGAGGTCAGATAATGGAGATGTATAACTTGGTGGGGGTCAGGGGAAGCACAAAATAACCCCAAAGCCATTTTTTAAAAAGTGACAGCTAGGTAAGAAAACTGGAGCTCCACTGATAAAAGGATCCAATCTGAATTACAACAATGGGAAGTCTTCCTTTCTGCTGCAGAAGATGTCAGTCTCAGGGTCACCTAGTCAGCAGAATAAATGCAGATCCATTTTAACAGATATGGAAATGATAGGAAACTGAAGACCTGGGAGAGTAGCTTGCACACTTTCAATGCTTCACAAAAGGAGGATTCCATAGGAAGTTCATATACACATTCAATTTGCTGCTCCCTCAAATGGCTTCCTGGGGTGAAGGCATTTAACTCAGAGTAATTCCTACCCAAGGAAAGTGATCTGTATGCCCTCCCTGCCTCCACTCAGTTCAAATTTCCATCGATGGCTTCTCATTCCTCACAAGTAAAACCACTTACAGAACATCTTGGAGCTATAAGATCTGTAGAATAAAAAATAAAAGACACAAAGGAGAAAAATAAAACAAAAGAAGACATAAAGAAGGACTGCTCAGAAGAGGTTAGGTCTATGGGTTAAAAATATATGATTTCTTCTATTTTCATAAGGGTTAAGGTGAGAACAGGATGAATGTAAACTAAAGAGCTCATAAAGCTGCAAGCAGGCCCTCACTGAGATATTTTAGCTAACATTTTCAATGAGAAACATGGTCCTGCTTCAGTTCAGCAACAATGGGGAGGCAGGAAAACTAGAAAAGCAACTATCAGGGATAAATCTGTTGATGGAAAATAAGTACTCTGAACACTTTAGAACAAAGACTATATGGTCAATCAAAACCAATTTCCTGTAAGTATAAATCTAAGCATATCCTCATGTGTAGATAAATTTTGTCATATTGATAAAAGTTGTATGAGAAAGATTTTTCTAACCCCCAATCAGTCAATTGACCAATCAGTCATTTGGTTCAAATGAAATCAGGCATCATATAGATTTTGATAGTTTATATAAAGTGGTCACCTCTAAACATGAAATGAACCCAAATTGCTCCCTCCACATCCCCACTTTCTTCTGGAGACTTGTTAGCCACAAAGAAAGTAACAGCTGAGGTAATTCTCCTATTGTAGAACTATAAAAATAAAGAACGAGCTGACCAAAATTTTTAACATTGTAATTACTGGATTGTGGTATTTTTCCTATTTACTTATTTATCCTAATGCTCTCATTCCAAGATTATTTTGTGCTTTCCACATATATATACCCTCACCCCCTTCCTTATATCAATGTTTTAGAAACCCCACCAAACAAGGGTTTAGACACCTGTGTTCTAGTCCTAGATTCTGTACTCATCTACTCTGGTATTTTTAGGTAAGATGTGATTTCATCTCTGTAGGGCTATTTCCTCATATGTAAAATGTTGGGATTTTTAAAGGTTCCTTCCAGCTCTAATATGTTCCTCTAAAACTTGTATACCATTAGCATCCCTTTACTCACTGGCTCTTGACAGTGGATGAAACCTTTGCCAAACTCATATCAGAGTAATTAATTGCACCACGAGTGCTGGGGACATCAGGCCTGTCTGTATATATTTGTATAATGAGGCCAAGCTAGTATTAATCACAGTCTTTGTAATTCTTTCATTTGACAGTTTTGAAGGGCATGGGAAACTATCTATTCTTAGTTATGTTTGCATGGCCAGGTTGTAAGAATCTGTGATAATACAACAGTTCACATTTTCGTATTATTTTTTCAAGGGCAAAATATTTCAAGTTAAAATCAAGGATAATGGTGATATTCTAGGTTTTCTAGGACATCTCAAAAAGGAATTACTATGGTTTATATCCTTAAGATGGGTAAAGCTTTGGGATAGTCTTCTTAGCAAAAATGCTACTTTTGGCTCAAATATTTGCAATACCTGCCCTATACTTGTATGAGGAGACACCAGGTTATCAGTTATTGTGTTCTTTCACAGTCTTCCATTTTCTCTCAGTTCTTTCTTTTCAAACTTACAAGAGAGCTAATTGAAAATACTGTGTGAAAATGAGGATGATGAGCTACTGAAAATCCTAGGCCTATATTTACAAGCTGTTCTGTTCATAAAAAGCAGCAATAATGCCACTTCTTTATTCTGCAGGGAGTCTAAACATCTCTTAGAAGTATAATTCGTTCCATCTGGCTACTCACTAGAAGGACAATAATCCTTTCCCCAACTAAGTATGGCTGAGGCTAGAATAAAATGAATTGCCTTATACAGTTACTATCCAAGGACATGACCAAGAAGGATAAGATGTTGCCTCATTAGACAAAGAATCATAGGTTTTATAAATTCTTATACATGTCACTCAAATTTCAAACCATGCTGGAATATGTATTTGTTATATTTAAGGGAGTATGCTCATAAACCTGCAGAACAAATAAAGATTCAAACCCATGGTTGATTATTCTAACAAGCATATCCTCCTGCCCACTCTTGTTTTTGTAATAATATCGGGTCACTTCACCATGTGGCCCAACCTTAAGATTTCCACAATTTATATGTCTGAAGGTCTGGAATAATTTAATCAATAGATGAAAGGGATGTCAATTTCATGGGAAGGCATCTAAAGGGTACTTTATCTCTAAGAATTTGAGTAAGTGCCAATTCCACTTAAGAAATGATATCTGTTGACTGACTATTAGTACTAAAAGGTTACGTGGGATGGAATTGGAAACTTTTTGGAAAAAATTTTAGAAAAAACTTTTTTGTCCTCAAAGGACATAACAAACCACTAGTCCTTTGTTGGATAAGTTTTTTTAAATAAGTTTACTTTCTCTTCTCTTTTTTGATTATTGAAAGTTTGGCTATTTTTTTCATCTATTAAACCAGGGTATTAATTCTTTCACTGTGTAGTCCACATTAACATACAACAGTGGTCAATGAAAAGCTTTTTACTTTTGTAGGCTTATATACAATGCATAATATTTTCCAGGGAAAAGGAAGATTAACGATCAAGTAATATTTATTTTGTTGTAAATGATTATTTGGGGGTACTTTCCTGTAAGTTTCTATAATTATTCTTCAAAATCTTTTGGGAAACTAATGCCCAGGAGTATAGCTAAGTGCCAAAGCTGGAATCCAGGTCCAGTCTCAAAGATCATGCTCTTTCAATTAAACCATGCTGAGAAATTCATGAGAAAAAGCTGTCTTGATTCTCTTTTTTCTAACATTATTTAGTACATTTAGCAACCATACAACAGGAATCTTAATTGCATCTCCAATTCATTTGTTTAATGAAATTCCAGAGTCTTCGTAGTATTGATAAAGTCTAATATCATCTTATTTTTGATGATGTGCTGGCATATAAATAACCTCATATCAGCAAGCACTCACCATTCCCTAACGATCAAGCCTGTTCACAACTTCTCGAACTGTAGCTATGAAGCTTTCATTGTCTTGGGGATTAGCTAAAATAATACTGTGCAGTCTGTTCATATATGAATCAATGGTGTCCACTGTAGGTGTCTCTCCACTTCCTGGAGTGAGATAAGAAGACAGAGTAAGAAAATCTCCCCATTCAGTTCAACTAGAAAAGTTAAGTGAGTTCATAGCAAAAGGAATTGTGACTCTGATGTGGCCTGTGCCACAGACAGTATTTTAATTTTAGAGGGGAGACTTTTAGACCCCAAAGAAATAAAATTAATCTACATATTTTAAATATACAGATGGATTATATAATTGCTGTACAGAACATATGATAGCTGCATATAATAAACAGGGGTTAGACAAAGACTCTTTCAGCTTTCTGCTGAGACTGGCCTCAAAATGAAACGTAACATAGGAAATACTAGTATTGTCTTCTTCCTTTCCATTAAAATAAAAAAAAAATACAAAGCAACAAACATACAAATGCAAGAGAAAGTGCTCTATTCAGGATTTATTACTCAGTTTCCATTGTTCTGAATAACAAATAAGCTTAATAGAAAGGAAAGGAAAGACTCATTAAATTTTAAATGAAGAAAAATTTAAACTACCAGAGAGCCCAAAATTTTGGATGATTTTAGTCAATATAGATTCTATTACATGACTTACAGAAGACTCCAAGGCAGGTACAAATCCTCATTTTACTGATTTTCCTCTTGGGGGAAATTTAAGCCTCACCACCACAACCACCACCACCACAAACAGTACTCCGACCCCCCTCCCCCCATACTTCCTGTTACTGACAACACTCAGGCAATATAACATTACCAGGCAAAGGCATGCTGGCAAAGCTGCTGGTCAACACTTGCCGCAGGGTTTCCAAGTGCTGCTGTAAGACCGTGTTGCGGCTCCGCTCCTGGATCACATCCACCTCCAGCTTCTCCACTGCTGTGCGCATGCTCTCCACGTGCTTTTGCAGGGCTGCATTTCTCTCCTCAAACTCCATGTTAGATTTGCGAAGCTGGCGGAGCTCTGCCTCTCGAGCTGAAGATACATCACCCCACAGAATACATGCAGCAGTAGGAGTCTCTGAGGATCCCCACTGACTCTTAAAAGGGCGTTCTGCTCAGCTGCCTCTAATTAGAATTGTTTAGCTACCTCATCTCATCTCCTTATTCTCATTATGGCATTCCAGATAGTAATTCCAGCAACAAAACGCTTAGCTCTCCAGAGCTATTTTAATGCTTAAAGTGGAATCACATTCTATATATAAGATTGCAAGGAAGAGTTGCAATTCCCTAAGTATTAAAGCAGTTTTTACTTGTTTGTTTGTGCTTTTCAACACTGAGAAGCCTGAGAGATTTTGCAGAGGTATCCTGGGAAACACAGCTGTGGGTTCCCATCTTCGCTGCAATGGGATTAGCTTTGATCTTACTTATTTTATATTTTAGCCTCCTATGTAAGCTTTCATTTGTACAAAACGTTCTATAGCTAGAGTTTGAAAACAATTGAATTTGTATTTTTTATTTCCTTGTATCCACATACCAAAGGAGCTTTGACAACCCTAGCTAGCTTTCCTTCACTGATCTTTGAGTAGCTAACTTTAATAGAGTGACATAAAGGCAGTTATTCTGCCTTCCAGACCAGTCCTAAGGAAAGCTATTGCTACCATTGCTTTTGAGCAATGATTTCCTCCTAAGAACGAAATCCCTTGTTACAAACCTAAGGTACAGTAAAAGACACTTCAGTAATCACCTTTGCTGTGGTTCAGGAATTCCTCTGTAAATATAGGGATGTCAAAAACAGACCGTTCCTTTATCTCTGTTTCTTTCTGTGAATCAAGAGTAACAAAACCAGTTAATTCTTAAGTAGAAACTAAATTAAATAATAATGCTTGAAGGTACAATTGTAATGTCTTCCTTAAAGAAATAGTAGGGTGAGCAGGCAATCAATCTACGTGAAGCTGTGAACAAAATATATTCACCTTTTCATTGGAATTGAACTTCTATAGAACTCAAGCAGGTTAAGTATTCCATTCTCTCAGATGTATAACTGCTGTGCAATGAAAGAACTTAAAATAAAACAAAAAACCTACAGAAACTTTCTTAATGGAGAATTTTGAAGCCATTTCTCAGCTCTGTGCTTTGAATTGTCAACAGCAAACAGTTCTGAAAACTGGTGAGGTGGGAATTGAGAAAGGGAATTTCTAAGTGTTTTTTCAGTTGCTTCTGTTAGCTAGGCATGTAAAATGCTCTCTGAGATACAACTATCTGATCTAAATTTACAGAGTGGACAATAAGAATTTTAGGCAGAGATCTGCCAGCCATAAGCAATAATAATGGGAGTCTACTGGTACTTCTACTTATTTCCCAGAAGCAGCCTATTCTTGGGGCTCTTTTAGACTTTCTTCAGACAGAGAAGCAAGCAATCAAGCAAGCAAGCAGACAAAACCAAGAAGCAAGAAACAACCAGGTTCTAAAAATGAGAAAGTCAAGGATTATGAGAGATGGAAGAGAATAACAAAGCCTGAAATTAATTAATAAACCATTAAAAATTAAAGTCTTCAAAAAAAAAAAAAAGAAAGAAAACCTTAACCACTATATAATATATTCCACAATGACCCTTTAGAATAAAGTCAATATTTTCAAGATGCTTTAGCTGCCATTTCTACAATGAATTTGAAGTGGAAATCACTGAGTATAAATGATAAGCTTCTTAGCATGGTATTTAAAATCCTACATAATATTAAGATGGTAAAGAAGACAGTGGGAAATAAGTACTGAAGAAATTGCTAGTAAAATCTGAAGATTATAGAACCTCTATAATATGAAGAACAGGAAAAAACATCTAGAAATCATTCCTATAAAAACAAGTTTAAAGCCAGAGACAGAATATATTTTTCCTATTCTTATCACCCCTAGTCTTTAATCTTTGAACACTTTGGGAATTAAATAAAAAGTCAAATATGATTTGGTGCCTGCTAGGAAAGCTAAGTGGTTAACAGCCTATGAGGGAAATTCTGACAGCCAAGCTCCTGTTTTCACACTGGTATCTGCCTTGTAAGCAGGCTGGGCTTGTGTGAACTGCCTGTCAATGGTAGCTGATCCAGACAGACATCTAAGATGCAAGTCTGAAAAACTGAGTATTTACCTGAGGAAACTCAAAGCACTTAATTTTTTTACCATATCTTTTTTCTCCTAAGAAGAGCGAGTTTCCCAGAATAATTTAAAAATAAACAACAAAATTATCACCAAGAAGTCCCATTTTCAACATGCAAAGCTCTACCTCAAGCTAGTTCCTAGTGGATTTAATGAGAACTCTAAAATGTAGGCAAGAAAGGCTGGTTCCAGAATGGACCTTAGATGCGTTTTGTAGTGGTTTTCTCTTGACACTGCTGGTTTTTATTTTGTACTGAGTCGCTACAGGAAAACAGAAAACTTACAACTCATAATCCCAATACGTACAAGGCCTAACAGATACACACGTTAAGACCACAAACGACTTAGAATAAAAGTCTTATGATTAAATCATCTTACCTTGTTTAGAATCCTGCTTAACTGCATAGGTTTATGTGAGATCAGGTTTCTAGCTCTCATAGTCTAACTATTTGCCAGCTAGGATGGGTAGGTGAGGATGCTTGTCTCCCATTACCATGGTACCAACAGCCCTCTCCAAGGGCAGCAGGCTTTGATTCTCCTCAGCTACCTAAGGTATGTTCTGTTTTCTGCTTTGCCAAAGCAGTTCAAACGAAGCTGACTATGTTAAGGGCAGAGGACAGCATACCACAGGTGTAATAACACACTGTCCCTTGGTACAGATTCTTAAGAGTGTAAAATAAGATACATTAAAGCAATTAAATGAAACTGCTCAGTCTCGGAAAGGCAACAAAGAAATTCTATTTAATGGAGGAGTGGTAACAAAAAACCATCAGCACTCTTCCATTACTGAGTACATTACTCAGCATGGAGAGGATCCTCCTGGGGGCTTGGATGGACTTAAGCTGCTCTAAGTACTGCTCAAGGGATTAAAATCATACAGATTTGATTACCTCTTCATTGAAAGGGTTTAATTTGTTCAGGCTCAGTGTCATTTTGTCATTTCTCATACATTAAAGGAGAAACAAAATTATTGTTTCTATCTTAGTCCTCACATGAGAGGTAGAAACTTTCCTGAGGGTAACCGTAGGTGACTCCTGGGTCCAGTGGGCTGGCTTTTGATTTGAGAGAAGCAAGAGTACTCTTCACTTTGGATTTTCATTCTATATATTGAGTGGAGGGTAAGAGAACAGAGGTCCTTTTAAACTGAACCTGTTTTGTTGTCATCTAGGCCCAGGGTCAGAATTTCATAGAGTGTGATATGCTTATCTCAAGTACCCTTTACCTCAGGGAACACTCTTGATATTGCGTACCAGGCTGAAGTGCCCCAATGCTATGCAGAATGGCTTTCTGATCAGCATTTCTTTAGCTTTAATATGCACTCTCCAGTACCCTGCCTTAGTAACAATGTCTTAGGAGTCCAAGTTCCACAAAGGAATACAATAGATTTCTTTACACAGACCAAACAACTGTTGTCTAACTGGCAACAAATTTTGATGGCATCTCAGGCAACTGAGCCCCTTTTAACCTTCATGACTTCAGTTTATTCTGTATAATGTAGTATATGCTGCCAAGAATGCCAGACTGGGATGCAGAAAGCCTGGGTTTCAGTCATACTTCTGCCTCTAACTAATTCAATAAGTGATTTTGGATTTTTTTTTAAACCATTTTAGGCAAGTCATTTTCTTCACTGGCAAAATGAGAAAGCCAGTTGATAAGATCTCTGAGGTCTTAGTAGTCTAAGATGAATTCTAAGACTACATCTGTTATATTCATCATTTTCCTCCTCAAAAGAAAAGAAGCACGTATTTAGAATCTGTGATGTTTCAGGCACTTTGCAAAATACTTGCTCTTACATTAATTTAGTCATACCTCTGTTCAAGCCATTTTATCCACCTTGGGTCTCTCCCCACCCTCATTCCACAAAGACCTAAGTCATACTTAAGGCCTGATTCAGTTCCTCCTCTTTCATGAGGCTTTCTGTGGCTGCTTTTCAGCTCATAGTGATCTTATTTTTCTTAATTTCCATTATACTACATATAAAATGTTATATATGAGGAAATCACTTTGTAACTGTTTAAAAACTGTCAAAACAATTCTTTTATATTGCAATTGTTTTGATATTACTTAGTTTATGAAAGCTATTATTCAATGCAAAATAAAAACTGATAAAGTGAGGGACATTAGTTGGGCCAATTACCTTAAGAGAGCTTTTTCCCAGTGTGGGCATATTAACATAGATTTACAGAGCCTACTGTATATATGTTTGAAAAATTACTGTTGACTCCCCACCTACGCACTCCTGCTTTAAAAAAATTTTTTAACACATGTCTAATCCTGAAATCACAGAAACTCACCACTTTTTAATAAATTATATGTTACAGAAATTCATATTATACTAAATAATGTATTTTCATAAAAAGCTTCATTTCTCAAATCAACAGCAGCAACTTCTATGACTGACTAAATCTACTAAATCTTTTGACTACAACTATTTCAAACTTTACTGAAGACAAAAGTTCCACATACAGTTTGGCCAGCAAAATTCATAGCGATGAAATTAATCAGTGATTAATAAGAAAATGTGAGAGCTAATGTTTCAGATTACTGTCCAAATTTTCTTTTGTAACCATTAAGGATAGAGAAGCTAAAAAGAATGCTTAACAGAGGAAAAAAAAAAAAAAGAAGTATGGAAATTTCATTATATTGGTAGGCGGGCACACAGACAAAAGAAGGGAGAAATAAGTAATTAAATGAATATCTAGTGTGTCTGTTTGAGATTATTTTATGAATCCCAAAAAAAGAAAGATTATGTTTGTAAACTATTCCTCTGGGTGTGATACCTTTTGAGGGGCCTTTGATTAGATTACCTGGTAAGACTGAGTTAGAGCTTTTTGATCTGACTGTCAGTAAGGCGTGACTCACGTTGAGTCCCTGCCCCCTTAGTGGGTCTGATATAAATGAACACTCACATGGAAAAACAGACACACAGAGGAGAGAACTTTGTCATTTTTGATCCTGCCATATGACAGAATGAAGAAGGCTCAAATAGCCAAAGTCCCAGGGAGAGATGGGCCATTTGCCTGATAGCTTACAGCTGACCTTGAGAAGAGAGCCTAGACTGATATAGGAAGTCCGGAGAGAAGAGCCCTATGCCAGTCTGCAGCTGAGATCTGAGATTGGAAAGAAGCTGGGCCCTCAGAGTGTCAAGAGAAGAAGCAGCCCAGAGTGGAAGGCTGAAACCCAGCAGAGATCGCCCACTATCTTGCTTTAACACGTGGCGGCTGACTTTGGTGAGAAAGCACCTCTTATAGTACCTTCAGCCGGACTTTCCATGGCCTTGGGACTGTAAGCTTTTACCCCAAATAAATACCCTTTATAAAAGCCAACAGATTTCAGGTACTACTTTGCATAGGCACACCTTTAGCAGACCGATATATCTGGTGATACAGAAGATTTGTAATATTATTCACTTATGATTTAAAATATGGAATATACATACAAAGTCTTAAGCAAAAACTATTCATAACATTTCATTCTAACTAAAGCACGGAAGTCATATATAACTACATTTATATAGGATTTATATGAAGGATAAAATATTAATACTTATTATACTTCTCATACATCATGATAATTCATGAATGGCAATAAGTATATATGACTTCTGAATATGAATCTTTTCTCTGTGTTTTGAAGGTAACCAATACCAAGTGAGGTATGAGAACTATAATCCCAAGATAAGTTATTATTTTGAAGAAATGATTTCCTTGATTTAGTAAAAAACTAAAAATATGCAATAGAGTACATCAGAAAATTCTATTTGTTAAAAATCCTACTGTTATTTCAAGTCAACCTCAAATGGGTGCTTGTATAAATATTAGTAAAATTTTATAAAAGCATAGATCAGGAAGTAGAAAGACAAATTACGGGCTGTTGATCGGGTACCAATTAGCTTGGGATTGTATTATATTATTTAGCCTTAGGACTCTTGATATTCTCAAGAATCAGATGCAAGTATATGAAACATTCAGGAGAGTCTCGAACCATGGATGGGAAAGCATAGATCCAATTTTTTGCTTGCTTTCTATATCTTTATGTTTCTTCCTTCTTAAGGAATGCTGAATGAAGATGTAATAATAATTTATTTTAAAAATTGAATTAATTTAAATAAAAGAGGTGTTCATGTACAAGATAATTGTTGTACTACTTGAAAGAATTTGTTTTCACTTCTCATGTGGCTCAGTAAGAAAAATGGCTTCTTTCTTTATGTCTCAAAACCAAGTAAAGCTGTCTTGGAAGGAAATGTATTTGTGAGAGGTATCCTGGTATAAGTACTTCACTTCAAAAAGTACTTATGGAATATCTTCTCCATGCAAGGGCATTCTACTTAATGGAATGGGATTGGATATAAAGATGGAAACTAGACTGGACATGCCCTCAAGTAGATTACAATCCAAGAGTGTGAACAACAGAAGCTGTCAAATACTCTCAACAGCAGCCCAGATCAGCTAAGTACATAGGAGAAGTATAGAAAACTGTGAGGGTTAAAGGAAGTTAGAAAAGGAAAGGCTTGAAGGAGGAAATGGAACTTAATATATCATTTGAAGGATAACTAGAAATTTGAGAGGCAGAAATGGGAGGACAGTGGAATAAATGTATGAGGGAGAGAAAGTGTTCTGTGAAAGGGACAATATGAGCACAGGTATGAGGCAGAGAAGGGTTGTGTATCTGGAGGATTATAAGTAGCCAAGGTTTTTAAGAACATAAGATATATAGGGGACTACAGTGGTGGAAAATGGACTATGATTAACAGGACAAATACAAGAATGTTTTCTCATGAACTGTAACAAATGTATAATACTAATACATGGTGCTAATAATTGGGTGGGTTGGGGGGAAAATACACCAAATGTAAGATATGGGTTATAGTTAGTATTAATATTTTGATGATGCTATTTCATAGTTTGTAACAAATGTTTCACAACAATGCAAGGTGTTGGTGGTGGGGTGATGTATGCGAGCCCTGTTATGATGATACACATTTGTTTTTTAAGTTCATAACTTTTACTATACACTTATTTTTTATGTATGTTCATGTAGGAATTATATATACCATTAAAATTGTATAAAAAAAAAAAAGATATATTGGGGACTAATGGAAGTTAAGGCATTTGGAATGGAAAGTTGGAATTTAATTATGGGAGACCCTGATTGCTGAGTTTGAATGTGATTTAGTAAGCAATGGAGAGTCACTGAGAGTTTGAAGACATAGACTTGCCACAAATTTTATATTTCTTACAACCTTATATTAACCATAGGCTACATATATATTTAAAGCTCTCTATGCAGCATGGTCAACACACACAGGTTGACTATGGAACTCAGGCCTAAATCTTTTTTTTTTTCCCCTTGGTTCTCTCATTTGTTTATTCTAAATTTTTTCTCATTAAGCAACATTATGATCCAGAACTTGGTCTCCATCAAGGATTTCTTCCATGTGATAGTGTCCAGAATTAAAACAAGAAAATGCCTTATCCTAAATTAATCTTCTTTGAAATAAATAAATATCTTAATATTTTTCTTCAAATGTGTCAGTCCCTTGGGCTTTCATCTTAACACTCTAACTCAATAAAAGTGAATAAATATAATTGCACATATGTGAATCACAATTGACTTATGTTTACTCTAATAAATTTAGACATAATTTTTAAAAGCTGTACAAGGCATCCAGACTTTCGCTAGATATATAGTTATCCATTTATTTCCAACAATATGCAATGCAAATTGAAGAAATACAGAGTTCTCTTCTCTCTTTCCATGCTATATTTCTTCATGACTTGGAATTCAAGCTTTGATCTTCCTCATTAAACTCATTCTGCTTTATTTTCTTGGTTTGTTTCAATCTTATTCAATTATCTCACCACATACCACATTAAAAAATATAGGCAGGGGAGCAGATGTGGCTCAAGTGGTTGAGCGCCCACCTCCCACATGGGTGGTCCTGGGTTCGATTCCTAGTGCCTCGTGTTGATCCGCGCAGGGGAGACATGGCGAGAGCAGGGCGCAGAAGCCATGAGGGCCCCAAGAGCAGAAGGGTGCGGAAGCCACTGGGAGCAGGAACAGGGGGGCAACAGGGGTCAGGAACAGGAGCAGAAGGCTAAATCTTATCTACATATCTGAACCAAATGGAGGACAAGAGGCCAGTAAACAAATATGTGCCAATGAGGTGAGGGAATATGAAAGGAGTATTAGGGACTGAGATACTGTCACTTGTACTTTCTCCACATTGTAGCTGAATAGATCAGTTTAACCAAATGGTCTATTTCCTTAATAACCTTGTGAGAGTCAGAGTATGGTATTAGATGATAAACTATGGTTAAGTTATGGCTTTTAGCCAGTCCTCATTCTTATACCTCATTCCAAATTCAAGCCATTTTGGGTATTAAAAGTCAATAAAATTCTTGGACCACTGGAAAAAATTGGGGTTAAGGGCTGTAGTTCAAGGACAGTCTCACGGCATAAGGGTCTGTCGTGTGTATGCTAAGAATGCCTAAGCTAAAAAAGAACAGCAGCTATGTAAGGCAGGGGAAGCATAAGAGAGATTGAGAGGTGATGAGTTTTGTTTTTTGTTTTTTATTATTATTATTGGAATAATGAAAGTGCTCTAAGAATGACTGAAGTGATGAATGCACAAATATGTGACTACAATGAATACCACTGATTGTACACTTTGGATGGATTTATGCTTTATTAATATATATCAATAAAATTGATTTGTTAAAAAAAAAAAGAATGCCTAAGCTAAAAGCAATTCACCCAATATGAATTATGGATTAGGGAATACTCTGCCATTCATAAAAAGGAAATAAAATCCAATTGCATTTAAAATAGCAACATTATGAGATTTATACATATGATCTGTAGATAGAAGGCTAATTACCTCATGATCATGAGTGGCCTGTCGGGCTGCATCTAAAAATATGAAAGAATAAAAGACTGTTGAGTTGAAAAACAACAAAACAATACAAAACCCAAGCATTTGACTGTGGCAAATGACAAAAATTGCTGATATAAGCAGGCTCTCAAACATGATATTTTCCCTCATGGCTTTATTAACAAAAGTTAAAGGGAACCCCATACCTATAGAGTGCACAATTAGGCACAAAAGAAATAGCAGACACAATTCTTACCTTTGAGGGGAATACAGCAGGAGAGTGGGCAGGAAGTACATACCAAAGTCCACTTGTATAGCATTATAGTTATAGCAGGCTAGGTGCCCAAGTGAGAAGAAGCAACAGCTAAAGAATGGACAGACTAATTGTAGGTGGGGCTTCTTTGGCAGGGTTTCCTGAAGGAGAGCTTGAAGCAATACTCAGAAGGCTGTGATTAACAATTTTAACAGAGAACAAAAGATCTATGAAGACAGGGATCTTGTCTATCTTGTTCACTGTTGCATTCTCCATGTCTGGAAGAGAGCTTGATATGTATAGGAGGTGCTCAATAAGTACTTTTTTTAATGCAAGCATACATGAATGAATGAAAAAGATGATCACTGGAAGATGGGAAAAATGGAACATGAAAGGCTTAGAGGTGCTAAAGCAAGGCAGTTATGTAGTTTATATAGTCTAGTAGACAGACGTGCCTAGAGGAAGAGAAATGCCTAAACTGGAAATTAGGAAAAATAAGGGAGGGGTGGTGGTGCAGGCAACTAATAAGGGTCTTGGAGCACAAGCTAAATTGCTGATACTGGATCTGGAAACCCAACTGAAAATTTCTAAGATGAGAGCAATGTGATTTTTAATGATATTCCAAGTTGATGCTTATAAATGAATATAAGATAATACAGAGATGTCAGAAATACATCTTTTATATCTTAGCATTCTATAGTTGGCTTTGTGACACTCCATTATACACAACAAACAACATATACATTTGGTTCTGGTTGATACCTTGCCTATGAGATTTGCCTTTTTGACGGTCCTGGGTTTTCCTACTGAAGACCTTGTATGCCTCAGTCTTCTGATACTGTTCCAGTTCCTTCATGTAACGTTCCTTATCTCTATCTGCTTCATCAAGGTAGCGCTAGGAAAGAAGTGTGGAATTATTTTCAAGAAACAGAGATCTATTTAGGTAAGATATCAATGACCTATTTGAGAAAACAGGATGATGAGAAAATGGAAAGAAAAATGGACAGGCAATAAGCTTTAAGGGAGAATCAGAAAAACACTAATAGAATATCTCTTAATTATAAAACTTATTAGTGATTCTCACATTTTGGACTATTTATTCCCTTTTCTAACTTAATAAGACAAGTTCTATCGAGATCATTCTCATAAAAAATTCAGAAAGAAGATTATCATTTTCCTCTAACAGGATAGACAAACTATACATGGCCACTACAGTCCTTATGAGGTTTGAAAACCAAATAGGCACACTTAGTCTTCCCAGGAGAAGGAATGGAATATTCCTTTATTTCTCTATCCCCAACCCTTTCTGAGGGAATGAGCTCATGTATCAATTGATCTTTTAACAGTCAGAGAATGGAACACTAAAACTTGGGAGAAAGAAAGAACATAAAAAAGAATGACCTCATCCTATGGACCCCAAATGGACTACTTTGAAAGAGCCTACTTTCTTTGATTGCTTTGTTATATTAATTATTTAAACATAGTTCATTGATCTACCAGGATTATTTTGTTTAATGCCTTGCTCTTTTCATTCATCAATTAAGTATAAGAAATTAGGTATAAAAATACTGGTTGAACACAAACAATAGTCAGAAATTATGTTAAAAATTTCATCCCACAAAAGAGCCAAATATAAAGGGGACCCAAATGGCCAAATTCTGGGACAATTTAAGAACCAAAATAATTAAATACAATAATGAATTATAAACCATTGGAAAAAAATAGAAATCCATTATGTCCAGATGAATAAAAATAGAAAAATAAATAAATACATAAATGGGGAGAAGAGGAGACTCGCTTTTGCTGAGGGCCAGTAGGTAAATGTGGAGGGAGTACTGGAATTGGAAAATCATTATTTTGCAACCACCATGGAAAAGACTGGATCAGGCAAGAATCATCAATGGATGCTAAATCTAGAGCAGGTTATCTGCATGTTCTTAAAGTGTCTCCACATAGATTGTTTATTAATTATAAGGGAGAAAAAAACTTTACTGGGTAATCAAAATTAATATTACCAAAGAGGATCAAATGGACATGGTATGCCTCTACATGTGATACCCTGTGAAGGACACAATGCCACCTTTACAGTATGCTGACCAAGAATGCATAGCCTCAATCTATTCATTAGAAAACATAAGAAAAATATGAAATAAGTAATGCTATAATAAAAGAAAAAAAAAGGGGGTGGTGGTAGGGACTATATTGTGTTACAAAGTATTGTGTTAATACAAATTTATAAAGTTGATAGCTGTACTGTGGTTATAGAAGAGAATATCTCTACATAGAAATACATATTGATATATTTAGAGGTAAAGGGCCATGATGTATGTAATTTGCCTTTATTTTTATTTTATTTTTTTTTAAAGATTTATTTATTTTATTTATTTATCCCCCCCCTTGCTGCTTGTGCTGCTGTGTCCATTCACTGCGTGTCTTCTCTGTGTCTGCTTATCTCCCCCTTGCTGTGAGGTCTTGCCGCATCAGACCACAGCGCCGCGCGAGCCGGCCTGCCCTCACAAGGAGGCGCCGGGAAGCG